>AGDA01064802.1:0-13924 GCA_000281935.1 Mengenilla moldrzyki | reverse complement strand
TTGAAAACCTTCGAGGAAAGTTTCACCGTAACTTTCAGTAAACTTTCAGGTACCGTCTGAAAACGTGATAATTTAAATGTTTGCTGTGCTAATTAAAAGATACTAGTTTTTGTTTAATTTATTTATTTTTCAAATCAAAAATTATGTACACTAAATTATTGTTTCACGACGCTTTAATCTGGTATTTGTTCCCTTAAAGAATTTTAATTATGCGAACTTTTTGAAATGAACGAAACTATGATTTTTGATCAAAATATGCCTGCACTGTTGAAAAATTTAATATAAAGGAAATTGAGGTTTCGTAAAATCGAAATATTTCGTTCAAAAAACATTAAAATTTAATCCTCTTGATACTAAGATTCAACTTTCCTATTTAGTTCCAACAAAACCAAAAATAAACTTAAAAAATTAAAATTTCCATAACGGTATAGCAACTATCATTAGACGTTACAATTAAAAGTTTCATTGGCATTTTTATGTAATTTTCAGTGCGTTATTAGGATGGTGGATTTCTAAATCATCGAATGGTGCTAAACTAAAGAAATATAAAGTAACAAATCAACGAAAGCTTTTTGGTCTTTCGAATCGAATAAAATCAAATTTAAATGGATATTGAAAAGAAGCTAATTTGAAATTTCATAATGAACAATGTTTGTTAATTATATTTACTGGTTTTATATTAATGTTTCTATAATTTTAAGTGTTTTAAATAACATTTTTCTTCAAGAGCTTTTCAATTTTAATCACGTTTACATAACCTATTTTAAACCTGTTACTTAATTAGGAAATTGAAAAACAATATATACATAGAATTTATCCTTAAAAATTTAGATTTAAACTAACTTTGTAACGTTAGAAAAAAAACTTTGTTCATTTTGACGTATAGGGCATATGCTCTCGTGTTATGATTTTTATAGGATTTAAAAAAGTAGTAGGTGAAAGCACAAATATATTGCCATTAATTTTGCGAAATTTTACATCGAGTTCCATAAAATGGTCAAATTATGCAATTTGAGGATAATTATACTTACTGTTCATATGGCAATGGCTGACTAAGTAAAATCGACACAATAAGCTTTAAATGATGTGATGCCAATGACTTTATCGCTTTAGAACAAAAGTTCTTCGTTTGGCCACACTGAATTTCAGCCACAACAATAAACAACTTCTCTAAAATATCATTAACACTATTATATAATTCAGCACCACGTCCATTTAAGAACCTGTTCAAAACGATTGCAGAACCATTCGAACTGGACGAATCACTATCTTTCAGTGAATCTATTAAGCTGTCTACGAAATGTAACAACTGGAAATGTGGCATAAATTTACACAAGCAATTGGCTAAATCACAAATGTTATCATACAAAATTTTTACATCATCAGTATCAATATTCTGCTCGATTTTGGCAAATTTCATATGCATGTCATTCAAATGATTATCATTTTCTAGTACTGGATCATGACCAAAATGTGTTTCAAACTTTGCCGCAATTGACAATACATAATCAACGCAGCGAATACTTACTTTACGAATTAATGAGTTTGAATCGGCGCAACGAGGTATTATTCTGCCGATTATGTAGCCAGTTTGACTAAACTTATTTGGTGCCTCGTAAACAAACTTCATATTATCCAAGTAGCATTTTAAAACAACTTGCAAAGTTTGCATTGCCGGCAACCTTTGTTCTGCTTTTCGTTTCTGCATCCACGGTTCCAATAATGTTAGAATATCATCTAGTGTTGCCGGATTTAATGACTGTAACAATAACTGTTTAATGAGAGCATTTAATTTCTCAAAACAGTCAGAAACGATTGGTGACAATTTCAAAGTGCCAAACGATACTTCAGTATCGCTAATTTTCGTCAAATTGCAATAAATTGAAGCAGCATTATAAATTTTTTCAAAGACGAGCTTCATAATGTTATATCGTTCTTCTTGACTGAAATCCTTATCAATTTTAATCAATGAAATCGAAGTTGTTAAGATAATCGGAAACAATTCAATTAATTCGATACCGGAATGCAGTTGCATCAAATTTAAAATAAAAAATAGGATTTTTTTACGTAGCGATGAACTAAATTTAATCGCGTTTGTTTCAAAAATGACCGTAGCGATCGTCTCGATTGTTCGCATTGCCACCTTACGAGTTACCGATTCTTTGGCCATTTGCAACTCTTGAAAAATCCATTCAACAATTTCGGACTCAAAAACATGTTCTAATTTTTCTAATTCGCTCAACGATATCGCCTTCATAATTTCACCATAAGTGGCAATTATTAAATAGCGACATCGTTCTAATTCCAATTCTTGCCGATTATCCTTGTTGATTAACATAAAGTTTAAGTTGAAAAATTTCGATTTCTTCGATAATTCTTCTTTTCGGAAATGTTTCAATTTCGCCAAAACTAAACTGCAATGTTTGCGTGCAACAAGACTAAGAGATTTCGCACAATTCTCGATTTCGGCATAGTTTGTGAAATTTCTAACGAACAAAATCAAGTCGATTTTCTCATTAATGAATTGCTCATCGTCCAGGAACTGTAAAGCGACCGATAACAGTTTTATCAGACACAATTTATCACCGATTTGCAAATCATAAAATAGAATTTGCTCGGAAACTTTCATCGAAAAAAATCCGGCCCAGTTCGTTTCGTCTACATTTTTAAATGTCATCTCTAGAAACTGCAAGAGCTTTCGTTGCCACACTTCGACATTAATCAAATAAGTTTCAAGCGATTTCGACAAGTCTTCGATTTCCCGTTTCCATAAAACGATTAGACGGCTCTTGATAAACACGGAGAAATGCTTCAAGAAGTTTAAGTTCATTTGAACCGCTTCGATTTGATCGAAGCCGGACTGCATTAACAACATCATGCATCGAATGAAAATTGCTTCCGGACTAGGAGTATCATCTGGTTTACGGTTGTCTAAATTCAATTGTAACGTTATTACTTCATCGTATTTTTTCGCTGCTAAAAACTGTAGACATTTCAAAATTGTATCGCTTGCTTTAAAATAATCGCTTTGTAAAAAGCTCATAAGAAATATACGCCAAAGAAAATTATCCATTGAATTCACCGTAGTAGTCAGTAAGTATAAACAACTGTCTGCAATTTCCTGTAAATCACCATTACCTTCATGACAATCATCGTTAACGGATAATCTGAGCAAAAATTCTATAAAAACTCGGCTACTAGTTTCTAATAAATGCTCGTGACAAGCAAGAGCAATAATTATTTTAATTAAGGCTCTTTTGACTTTAATCGACGAATCATTTAAAAAACTCTGTACAATGTTAATTAACTGTGACACTTTTGTCTCTATTTCGCTATTAATGGCATTTATTAAATGAGAAGTAATCAGCAACATCTTCACTTTATCTCTTTCACCACCTTTGGCCAAATTGAAGATATGTGCGAACATCTTATCAGAATACGATCCTGCCAAATATTCGTAGCTACGTAAAACTTCGTTATGAGTTTTAACAACGTCGTTTTGAGCTTGATCCGGCATCAAACAAATTTGCTCATCGATATGACTTAAAATGTTATCTAAATAAGGCACTAGTAAATTCGGATCTGTTTTTAGTAATGTTCTCAGAACAACATTTAAGCAATGTGTTAATGAATAATGAGCTTTAAGTTTACGAAACAAGCTTAATAACAAAGGTAATAATTTTGGTACTTGCTCAGTCACTTTATCTTTATTCAAAATCAAAAAAGATGCACCGACAGCGTACAATACGTTTTCGATAACTTTTGTATCTTTTGAGTAAATCCATGATTGAATCAAAATATTATAGCCAGCGTTTAAAGAATTTATTAAAATCTCATTCGAAAGTAATTGATCGGTCGGTACAATTACTTTGTTTTGACTATGTTCATAAATCGTTTCACAAAATCGGCCAAAACCTTTAAAATATTTTATTGAAGATTTAACCGATTTCTATAAACAAAAAAATTATATCTACTAATTGATAGGATTTGCTTAGAGAAATCATTACGCATCAAAGTCATTAATGAAACAAGGTTTTCCAAAATTTTCCCTACGAATGGCATTATTTGCGAGTTATTAGCACACGAATTAGAAAGAAGGGCCAGCGTATGAATTAAAATTAAATTCGAAGCAGAATTAGCAGCAGTATTTGAATCAATTTTCTTAGTCAATGTAACGATTACCTAAAATGGTTTATTGAAATTACAAAAACAAAACAATTTAAGATATTTAAAGAAAGAAAATTAACTAAAAAGTCATATAATATCACCGTTTATAGCAAGGGTGGGCAAATAATTTTAAGCGTGGACCAAAATATCTTTTTCAAAATCTCTTTCGGATCGGAAAGCTTTACTTCGAATGCTGTGCACACGTGAATTTTTTAGACGGACGCTCAAGAATTTTTTGTCAAAACACTATAAGTATAATTTTAAAGCACTTTAGCAAATAAAATTGGTAATTATTGATATATAACTGTAATAGTAAATTTTTGATTTTAATATAATTGCATAAAATATATTTAAAAAAATTCATATAGGCTTTTTCAACGAGCCGGATAAAGTAAACAAGAGGACTGATTCCGGCTTGTGGGCCGGCTTTTGCCCACCTCTAGTGTATAGTATAATAAAGTACACTAATCAAAACTACAAATTTTAAATTTATGTGTAAAAGTTGACGTAGTAAATAGTTTTGAAATCTATTTTTCGAATACATATTAGTGAATAAGATGCTAAGTATAATGTAATAATATATTAAAAATATTCTAAATTTAATCACCCACATTAAAGATTAAGTAAAGAGTGTATTTTATTCATTTTTCATACGACAATAAAAATGTTCAAAATTCAAATTTATTTACAACTTATTCAGCTGAGGTAAACAAGATTTATTATTTTCTATTTTATAATTTGGTAACAGTTTTCTCATTCAAATAATTTAGCATTTTTAAACTAGATAAATAATTCTACATAACTTTTAATTTGCAAGTTATCTTTCATAGCCCAGAATTTTCATTTATTTTGACGACAAATTTTGTATGATGTGATATGTCTCCCCTAATAATTCAGTAGTTAAATAAATCTGTTCTGGCCCTTATCGCCGCACGAAAATTGAAAATTGACCCGATGATGAAAAAAGCTCCCAGTATCTGTTATCCACAAAGAAATTATTTTAAAATATATCTTAATCATTGTTACGATTCTAGGAACCGATTTCATTCCTTAATTAATTCTTCACAATTCATTTAAGTGATTTATTTCTTCCCTAGTTGATTCACTCGAAGTCATTAAGTTTTGAATCCTTAAAAATGAAATCGGTTTCCTGGACACAAATATATATTTGCATGTTTTCCATTTTTTGTAGTAGTTATTGATTTAGTTAGTTGAGTTTAAGTTCATGAATAAAATTGTAAAAATAAAATTTTCTTTTATCAACTCCCTATTCTATTCGACCAGATGCTAACAATCATTAATTTAGAATACGATATTTTCAATTTAATTATTATACGTACCAATTTTTCTATAAGATGGGTTCGAAAAGGCATAAGAGAATTTTTTTGAGGGAAAATTATTTCTTAGTTGTTGAAATATTAAAGATCGCACCCATAATAAAATTTGAGTTCTTTCAAACTAAATTTGTAAATAGTTACAAATACTCTAAGTGATTGTTAGACTTACCAAATCCGGAGTTTTTTGGTTTAAGATGATTAAAATACTTGAGGTAATCGATTGAACCTCAAAGGTATCCTCTAAATTTCGAAACATTTCTTCAATACAAAAATCTAAAATGTATTGAACAAGAGAGTCATCAGATAATTTACTGAAATAATCGGCGCAAATGTTTTGAATTAGGCGTAAAATTGCCGTTTTTTGATAACAGCCCATTTTAATGTTTTTCCCTCGGTATTTACACAACAAATTCAGGACATCTTCTAAATGACACTTTGCAATTTTTCGTAAGCTATTATTCGTTTTCAGTGCAATTATTTCATTTTCCTCAGCAGTGGTCTCAATCAGTGCGTTTATCACTTCTATAATCAATATTTTACATATTTAAACAAATATTTTGCTGTTAGCGTGTAAAGTACTTATCAGTTCATCTTTTATTTTCGACTTTTCACAAACGCTTTTATCATTTAACATCTTCACATATGAGTCATAGACTTTTTAAATAAATTGTACTTATCGTAAAATATTTTTTTGCTCTTAGTGCTTATTCTGTGGTTCAGAATTTGTAACACAGATAGCGACCTTAAATCTATCATAAAATTCCTGATCACTAGGTTCGCTTCATTCAAATTGTTAAACAGCCAATAGAAATTTCCAAAATCGAATTTCTATTGGCTATTGATAGTTCCGATTGTCACGACCCTAGTGGTAAATAAAATTTTTACAAATTGTACTATGTGAATAAAATATTTGACTTGTTTAGAGTAATTAGTAGTATTTTATTCCTAAATGCAGTTTTCTTCCTCCTTGATTGCTTCCACTGCAGTAAAGTAAGGCAATTTCAACACAATGAAATTAGTTGACAAAGTTGTACGAAGTTTCAAAGTAGCGAAAGTTTTCCGCGAAAATACTGACAAAATTAACAGCATTGATTTTTCTGACAACGGTGATACGCTAATATCTTGTAGTGAAGATGATCAGATTGTAATTTATGATTGTGAAAAAGGAACCCAAGTTCGCACAGTTAACAGCAAAAAATATGGTATAAAAATGTCTATTTTACAAAGCAGAAAAGTATATAAGAAAGTTTCCGATTGTAACTTTGATACTACTTTAAGGCCAGAGTGATTAATCTTTTGTGTCATTAGATATTATAGTACTGTGATTTTCCGGGGTCTCAGACGTTAAGAGAAATTAGAGTTGTTTGCAAAAGTATCTAAAATTAAAATCTTGTTTACTTGTCTATTTCAATCACGGTCTACATAAGTACGTTTAACTGCAGTCTGCATGGCACTTTATCGTCTTACAGCATGGTTTTAATTGCCATAATCTTTATGTGAATTTAAAGTAGCATAATCTTTTTGCATATCAATTGCTTTGGAAATTCCAAACATTTTTAAATATTTGTTTTCATAAATACAATTTTAATTTGAAAATAAAGTTTTAAACCACGAAAAGTAGAAACACGTAGAACCCAAATGTATTAAAATTGAGCTAAAAAATGTCTAATCTGATAGCTTTCTAATTTTATATTATTAGCATAGGCATTTTGAGACAAATTTAGCATAATTTTAGCAATTTGAAATTTAATTTGTGAAAAAAGTTTGCAAATGATAAGTTAAATTTAAGATTAATTTTAGTCTTATTATAGAAAAATATCCGGTGCTTATAAATCTTTTTTAGGCGACTCTTGGTTCCCTAGATGCTTTTTAGAACATCTAGATATTTTTAACATTCTTATTAAAAGTTTAAAAAAAGCAAACGTTAAGCTAGAAAATAGTAAAAAAATAGTTTGTAAAAATTTTAGTCTTTGAAGCAACATTTAGTAGAATTTTAGACAGTATTATCTTCAAAAGTTAAATTTTAGCTTTATTTTAGAAAAATGAATAAATAATGGGCTCTACGGGAATGCTTTAAGAATTTTTTAAATTAATAATCGTTTGCTTGGAAAAAAAAATTTTTTTATTAAGCCAAAGCATTCCAGCTTATAGTAGCTTAACAAAATTCTCTATGTTTACTTAAAAATGGCGGTATTATTGCATAAAACATTAACATTGAATTTAGAGAAACTTTGATGCAAAATGAAAGATAGATTTCTATAGCACCGAAGACTTTAATGTTCTGCTCTGGTCTCTTTCTTATTGTTAAATGTGAGAAAAATAGTGCTTCTAATGATCAAAAATGCTTAATTTTTTTTCGTATTTTAACAAAATAAGCTCTAATTTGAATTTTCAAATCGATTTTGGTTCATCAAAAAACCCTGTAGTTGAACTCCTATGATAACTTGAGTGTGCAGAATAATATTTATTTGGCAAAAATGTCATTTTCAATACACAGTTGGCATTTATTTCATTATGCGATAAACATGAATCTGCTTTGAGTTACAAGTTATTTATTCAAAATACCTTTGATCTTTTCTAGACGAAAATTTTTCTGTATTTTATTTTCCTAACTTTTACATACTGAGAGCTTATTTTAAAAGTGAACAAATTATTTCTTTAATTTTTTACTAACAAGAAAAAATTCCCAGATATAACGCATTGATTTTTTTTTTAAGAAACCTCATTAGGTTAGGCATAACTAGAGAATAAAAATATACTATTTGTGCTGTAATTTTTTAAGATTAAAGTTAAAATATTAAAATCAATCGTTAATAAAACTTACCAAAATAATAAAAACGCCGAACATTTTTGAAAAAAGATTCACCATACAAGTTAAAGATAAAAATATTTATAGTAAAAAGTCCAAAAATTTTTGGTTTTATTTACTAGTGGCGCGCAATTCAAAAAAATTTTGTAATGTTTTACTAGAGGATTTAAATAAATGTTAGTATATATTTAAATTCCTGCTCAGTTTTAGAGCAAGCTTTAAGAATTCTAAAATATTCAATAATCTAGAGAAAATTAAATCGAAATGAGATTTACACTTTTGTGCTTTCTATAGACTAAATTCTGTAAAATGTGTAAATTTAACTGTGTTATTGTCTTTTTAAAGGTGTCGACTTGATACATTTTACTCACGCGAAAAATACGGCGATTCACAGTTCGACAAAAATCGACGACACGATTCGTTATCTGTCACTACACGACAACAAATATATTCGTTACTTTCCTGGTCATACAAAGAAAGTGGTGACATTAAGCTTGTCGCCGGTCGAAGATCTGTTCATCTCAGGTGCTATGGATAAGACGGTCCGCGTTTGGGACTTGCGCTCGCCTAATTGTCAAGGTGTATTGCAGCTACAGGGTCGGCCAGTTGCATCGTTTGACCCCGAAGGACTGATAATTGCTGTTGGCGTAAACTCTGAAAGTGTTAGATTGTACGATTTACGTTCGTATGACAAAGGACCTTTTTCTACGTTCAAATTGAACCAAGAAAAGGAATGCGACTGGACCGGCTTGAAGTTTTCACGTGACGGTAAAACTATTTTAATCAGCACAAACGGCTCAATCATACGGCTGATTGATGCGTTCAATGGAATGCCGATGCAGACATTCACTGGTCATTTAAACAATAAGGGTATTCCGATTGAAGCGTCTTTCAGTCCTGATTCACAGTTCATCTTCAGTGGATCAACGGATGGCCGTATTCATGTATGGAATGCGGATACAGGTTATGCTGTTTGTGTGTTAAACGCTGACCATCCTGGTCCAGTTCAGTGCGTTCAGTTTAATCCGAAATATATGATGTTTGCATCTGCTTGTACAAACATGGCCTTTTGGATCCCAACTGCAACGGACGAATAATCTTCGTTACGTTCTCCAATTACCCTGTAAATTACGTTGTCTAATACTTCAGCTCTTCAATTTGCCAGTATGATCAATTCAAATGTTTTATATCATTTTATATTATTAATTTCTTAAATAGAAACATTTAAGAATAAAAAATTAATTCCATTTTTTTAAATTTATAATACATCGAACAATTATTTACCTCCGCAAACAGGGAATTCCGGCCTTTTTCTACTCTAGAGCACATTTTAAAATATCGATAGGGGAAGGCCACCTATTTTAATAGACAAACGTCTTCTATAATTTCTCACATTTTCTCATAATTTATTCTTATATTAATAATTTGTAAATAAATAATAAACGAAAATGTTTCGAGTTTATAAATTATTATTCGAATTTCATACACACGAATAGTTTCGGGAATATGTGAACCGTTCCGCGGGCGCCATGTGTCAGCTGGTAGAAGATTGGGAATTTTTGTCTTAAAATATTGAATAACAACGGACATCAAAGTCCTGTTAGGTACACAGTACCTAAAAATATAAAATGACCGTAAAAAGGAAAATGTAAAAAGATCGTTATTAATTCAACACAGTATTTAAATATATACGAGTTTTCTAGATCAATGTTACTTAATTTTTTTTTCGTTTCACCACACTTAATTTAAAAACTTGATGTCACACTAACAGATAGAAAAATTGTTATACATTTCGGATTTATTCTCAGTACATACCCAGGCAACAAAATGCATTCTTCTCCAAAAGTCTTCACTATTTTACAATATACATCCATAGGATTTAGCGGTAAATTTAAGAATATCACGGCATCGTACTCAGTAATAACTGCCTTAAATTGTTACTTTGTGGAAAAAACATAAACATGTGTTCGAATGTTATTATTATAACCAACCAGTTAGGTTCAGTGGCAACAGTAAGAAAACGAATACGATGGCAAGCCGCAGCCGATTGCTTTTAAGATACCTGTCTCAAATCTCTTAGCCCCTACAAACCATAAACGTTTTAAAACATTAAAATTTTTAGTTAATAAAATCGTGCAAAACATTGCTATAAAAAGAATTAAACATGAATTTCGCTAAAATTAGTAATGAATAAATGTATATTTTTAAATTCCAACGCTTGATTTATGTTTTTCAGTACTAAAATTACAATTTCAAACAAAATATTAATTTCAACGTCGAAAAATAGTACACTTGTTTTAAAAATGTTTTAAAACAAATGTTTCACCAACATAACATGTTTATGCACTTTCGGCTCGCAGGTCCAGTTCAGTTTAAGTGAGAATTTCTCAACCTGTTTATGGCATGCCCCACATTTCTAAAATTTTTATACCTTCATATTGGAACATTTCTCGGAAAATCCGAACAAAGTTTATTTGATGACTCTAATCGCCCAGTTGATATTTTGGTAACATTAAAGGAAATTACAGTTAAAATTATTTACAGCGTTTTTTTAAAAATTTATTTTTTTTGTTAAATTTCAGCGATATCTAGAATTGTATTTAAATTTCTCGGAACAAAGGAATAAAATCGATCGAATCCATTTTTGAAATGTCTCCTTTTAACTATCAAATAGTCTCCTATGGAGCGTGGGCCTCACGTTGGAAAACTCTGGTCTAGGCCGTATTCAATGAGAGTGTGTAAACAGCAACGTTTACGTTATTATTCATTGAATAACAAGAAATTGGTAACAAAACCTATAATTTATATAAAATCTGGTCAATATTTATTTTTTCAGTTTTAATTAGATTACTTAGTGACATGTGGAGCTACCTTCTTTTTCTATACGAATAGGTGCATTTGATAAAGGATCACGGCCTTCAGCTGTTTTTGGGAATGCAATTACGTCTCGAATACTACTTATGCCAAGTATAGTAGTTAAATACCGATCAAGACCGATAGCAATACCAGCATGCGGTGGACATCCAGATTCAAGAGCCTCTAATAAATAGACTAGTTGATTCGTATCAATTTGAAGTATATTCAAAATTTCTTTCTGTAGTTCTGAATTATGAATTCGAACCGATCCACCAGCTATTTCGTTTCCATTCAATACTAAATCATAGCTTAAGCCTTGAACTCGTAAAGGTTCGCGTCGAAGAAACTCTAAATGCTCCATTTTTGGCATTGTAAATGGGTGATGAGCAGATTCTAACACTTTGTTGTCATTTAGTTCAAATAATGGAAAATCTGTAATCCATAAAAACTTCATTTCGTTTCTACGAATTGATATATGCTTGCTTTCAAGAAAATCTGCGTATTTTAATCGAATTTTACCTAATAATTTTAACTGAAAATATTTAATGATTATTTGATTCCAGATAATATTTTTTAAACTTACCACCGAATATTTATCTGGTCCGTACGCTAAAAATATTAAGCTACGTTTATTCAAATCTAAATGTTTTATTAATCGATCACAAATATGTTCATTCCACATTTTAGTCACTTTCTCTTTCCAAACTTTTAAATCATTTTTAACTTTCATTTGCATTAAATTAACATCTTTAAAGCTTTCTGTAAATTTTAAAAATTGTTGTCGTATATCATTTGGTAACTCATTGTAGCCATTATTTATTACAACAGCAAATGCATTTTGATATCGTGCATCATCAGAAAAAACTTCATTACAATTCTTTATTTCAAAATCAAATCTTAAGTCTGGTTTATCTGTACCATATTTTTCAAGTGATTCGTTAAAGGTTAAACGCAGAAACGGTGTTTTTAAAGTTCCCAAAAATTCATCTAGCCATGAGAATTTTATTAAGCTTTCGATCAACGTCATGACTCCATGTTGGTTCGCAAATGACATTTCAATATCGAGTTGTGTAAACTCGATTTGTCGATCTGGTCGCGATCCTTCATCTCGATAACATCTAGCTACTTGAAAATAACGATCTATACCACCAACCATCAATAACTGTTTAAGCTGTTGGGGGCTTTGCACTAGCGCATAACAGTGATCTGGAATCGGCGATTTAACTAAAAACTCTTTGGCACCCTAAAAGAACCTACTTTTACAATTTAGAATAATTATATTATTTATAAAGTTAACGATCATCAAGAGAATATTTAATCAACAAAACATATTTGTAATCTGTTAATCTTTAACTGAAAAACAAAAAAATAGTTCAACTACATTTTATTATTATTCTCATGTGATTAATTTAATGGACATTGTATTATTTAAATGATTCATTTATACTACTCTTATCATTTAATGTTATTGAGTTTAACACATTGAATCTACAACAAGTTTCGTTTCTTTCATTTTCATGTCAATTTTCGTTGAATAAATATTTTTTTCGTTAAATTTACGTACAATTTTTTTGCAACAAATTATAAGTTATAAAACTAACCCCTGGTGTAGGTCGGAATAATGTTGGAGTTTCCACTTCAACGAAAGCGCAATGATTTACTAAAAACTCACGCATTTTCATTAACAGTTTGGAACGAAGTCTTAAATTTCGTTGCATTTCTTCAAATCGTAGATCTAAATAGCGATATTTCATGCGAAGTGATTCGTTTGGTTTCTGAAACGATCGAATATTGAATGGTAAATTTGACTTTGACAAATTTAGCAGTTCAAAACTAGAAATTTCGACTTCTATAGCACCAGTTTTCATTTCCATATTAACCATTCTATCTGGCCGATTTAGGACTTTACCATTAACTTTGACAACAGATTCATAATTTAAGTTTTCAAAAATATAATCAAATTGACCGTTCTATAAAAAGGTAATTTGAAACTATTAAATATATTGCAAATAATTTACATTTAGCAGCTGAACAGATCCATATGAATCGCGCAAAATTAAAAATTTAGAAGGTCTGAAAAATTCAATCCATCCACAAAGAGTGACATTTTCATTTACATTTGCTACACTTAGTTCGCCACAATTATGTGTTCGATAAGTATACAAATTTGTTTTTACATTTTGATATCTACAAGTGTTATTATTTATGAAAACTTCATCAATTTGTTCAACCTATTTAAAAAAGAAAAAAAAACATACATGTGTATAAACTTAAATGTTTTTTAATTAAATTTTAACTACAAGCATACAAAATTTAAATTTACACGCCAAATAATGAAAATAAAATATGTGGTTTTCTATTTGGAAAAAAATTCAGTTTTACGTAAAAAACATATTATTAAAATATTGTCGAATATAAGAACTTTAAAATATACTTGAACACTGTACTGTCGTGTTAAGCATATTTTGGAAAAATTTTAATTTATTATTAAAGAAATGTTATAAAAGAGGACAATTTTATATCAAGTAGCAGTGCTTTTAGAATGTTTAAAGAAATAAAATTGTAAAAATAGTATTTTGTTTGGGATACTACAATACCCAATAAAAGCTATGGTTGCTTAAAAATTATACTAAAAAAATGTTTTCAAGTATCCCACACCGATTTTTTTCAAAGTGCCCCCATTTGATTCTTAATACCCTTGAATAAGATAAGAAATATTTCAATTGTGTAGCTTTTTTATTTGGAGTGAAATAAA
>AGDA01064764.1:0-11058 GCA_000281935.1 Mengenilla moldrzyki | reverse complement strand
TCATTTTTTTGAAACTTGACAATAATAGTAACAAATTAGTTAAAAAAATAAAAACGACCAGTGGAATTTTTAATAAGTTACACAATTTCTTAAATTACGCATAGCGATTCCTCGAAGTGATCAAAAACATTTTTTTTATATAAAAATAAGTCTTTATGATTTTAGTTTCATTGTCTAAACCATATGTGGGTAAAAGACGGTTTGTGGGCCGCATCCGGTCCTTTTGCTCACTTTATTCGGCCCCTTGAAAAATCCCACATTCTTTTTTTTTAAATCCCTGTAATGTAATTTTATTGAAATCAACAATTTATTATTACTATCGCCTTTTATTAACGGACAAATTTCTTTGTACAAATGCTTTAAAATGATACTTATATTGTTTTTGTCAAAAAAATTTCCTGGTGAGAGAAAAAACTCTACTGAAAACATTAGCGTGTGCACAATGTACGTAGTAAAGTCTTCTGAGGCGGAAAAGATTTTGGAAATTCTATTCTGAGCTTAAAGGGTTATGTCCACCCCTGGTTTAAACTATGATTGTTTTACGGTGCAAATGTCTACTGTCTACTTAATAAAATAATAACATATCATTAGTCAAATGGAAAAGTAATAATATTCGATCAAGGCACTCTTCTGTACGATAATCTCAATGCTTGCATCTAAATTCGATTTTGCCTTTCTTCAAAATTTTCAAAACATTTTTTTTAAATATAATCATAACGTTTTTCAGTATGTTGGAATTCTGAAATTTTGAACTGTGTCCGGGTTTTTGATCTTGGTGCTCAGTGCTTATAATTATTATTCCAATAGTCTTCAACACGTAAAACTTCTTTTGCAAATAAATAAAAAATTCAAGTTTTAACAACAATCTTGTATCATAAAAACTTCAATTCAATTTTCAACTGCAACGATCTTGTAATTTAACACCGGTTATAAATTATTTTATTGATTCTTATTATTTTAGTTTTACGGACACGAATTAAGAATTAGGAAATTTATTATTTTCAATTTTATAAATAAATCTGAACTATTTATTTATAATAGATTTGAATAACAAATATAAAAAAAATTATTAGTTTAAAGAATTTTCTAATTTCGTATTATAGTTGTCAACAGGTGGCATGCATTCGGCGGTATTGACCGATCGTAATAAAGTCTATGTTTGGGGACGGAATCAACATTCACAACTTGGTTTCAAGACTCGAGAAGATATAATGACACCAACCTTATTACATTATAACAATAATGTATTTTATTGTAAAAAAGTTGTTTGTGGGTTTGATTTTACAATATTTGTTGATTTATATGATCGCATTTGGGCATGTGGTTCAAATACTTATGGCCAAGTTTGTTATAAATTCTATTCTATTAAATGAAATATGTCAAACATAATCAAAAATGTATATATTTTTAATTTCAAGGTTTGTAATTTGTGAGTACAAAATTTAAACTTTAGACTACCAGATGAGAATAAAATTAATGAAGATATCAATTTGTTACTAACAAATATACAGCTTTTATTAATCGTTGCACAGAACATGTTTAATAACGGTTTTGTATTTGTTAACATTTCAGATTCTATATTTTATTAATAGTTATTAATAGTTATGTAATTACTATTACATAACTATTAATAATAACAAATTAAATCTCAAAATGTTATTTGAGGGTTTATTAACAGTTAATTAATATAGTCAACCAAGAAAATATTTGGTAAGCGAATAGTTTCATATCTAGCAAATAAAATTATATAATATTCGTGATCTTTTTTTTATTTATTTTAAATTGGTTTTAACACTCTTGCAAATTAGTAATTTTTCTATGTTCAAATGTTGTTTATTTTTATTCGAATATAGTTGCAATATCGAATTAGCGTTACAAAAACTTCTTCGGATCACATCAAATAAAATTGAATGAAATATGGTTTTATTCACAAGTACAATTTACAATTATTTAGGACGTTCAAAAAAAATAATGTAATAAATGTAATAAAAATAATCCTAAAAATAAAAAAAAAATTATTTCACCATTTGATTTCTTTCAAATACACTTTTAATTGTATAAATTGAATGTTGATTTGATTTGATTTTAATTTATTGTAAAAAATAGAAATGAAAATTACCGTTGGTTTGACATATTAAGTCGTTATTTAGTACACCAAATTAATATAAATCAAATCTGTTTAATTGACTGTCGAATGTTCTATAAAGTTTATAAATGTAATTGTAGTATCGGCAAACTTTCTATACGTTCCGCGCTGTAATAAGGGTAGTGTGCGAAAGTTGCCCTTAACACTCATCCTTATTTTTACATTTGAATACGCACTTTACTTTTAATAAAAAGAACAGTTTTAGTTTTAACGTTCCAAAAACAAATAAACAGTTTTTTCTTTGTGAGTCGATTAAATGATTATGGCGACTGGGCCTGGTTCAGCATCTACTAAGGTGGAAACCGATGTCGGAAACTCAGCATAATAAAAACATCTTAAAATTTAAAATAATTTGGTGAATTAAAAACGATTGTAATTAATAAAATGAAATTTATATTTTAATTATTAAAAAAAATAGTTAGGTAAAATGCCAAACTTAGAAACTCGAGAACCAAGCAGTAAAATGTTAACTTTGCTTAATACTAAGCGGAATTTAAAACGATTAATTGAAATACCAAGATCAGTGAGTAAATACGTAGTTATACCTGAACAAATACCAAATAGTTTATTGCTTAATGAACAAGATGTTCGCGTTGTGGATGATTTGAATATTTACTATAAACCAAAAGAAATAAAGTACAAAAAAATTTACAGAACTAATACATTAGAATTGTTACCAGAGTCTGAGGAAGATGAATTGAAATTTGATTCGATGGAATCTGTGCATAAGTTATTAGAACAGTTTTATGGATTATACAACTTCGATGAAGTTTTACAAAAGTGTTTGCAATTTAAAAACTATCAAGCGGCTAGTAAATTAGCTTTGTTAAACGGTAACGTTATGGACAGTTTTAATTACCAGTTATTGAGTTTAGGACAAAATTTGGACACTGTTGACGCTAGAACCGTAATCGAATTTTATATAAATTTGGTTGCTGATTCTAAAAATTATTTACTTGTTCAAAACATTTTAAGGAAAAGCTTAGAGTTTTGGTTGGAGTCACAATTACCATTAAATATTATTGAAGATGTGTTCTTAAACGCTATTGAAAAATGTTACTATTCTTTGACGGTGCTGGTATTTTGTAAGGATTACGAAGCAGATGGTTGTGAAACGGATTTGAGTGCAAATATTGGACGATTTCTGCGTCAGTTTTCAACGAAGTTTTGTTTGAAGTTGTGTACAATGGCTTTGAATAAGGATCAATCGAAATGAATGGGCTGTGATAATATTTTTTTTTCTTTATATTGTACCAAATTTGATCTCTAAAAACTATTATTCCTACTTGACCAGTTATATTGCAATAATATAATCGCAATGTTGTCGCAAACACCACACTGATAAAAAATTTTACTTATTTTTAAGTAGATATCTACTTGAAATCGAGGCAAGTAGAGCTATATTCAAAAAAACGCGTGTAAATATACTTATTTTTGCTATATAAGTATTCAAATATTAATTTCGAGTATATTTTTACTAAATTTTAAGATATTTTTTTGTAAAAACAAAAATTTTTTTACTATACTAAAATATAAGTAGAAATTTTTATTAGTGCAATGTAAATTATGTAACAAATATTAAATTTATACAACAAAGTTAATTTAATATTATGGTAAAATGTTTAGTTAACATATTCCAAAAACTGTATTATTGAATGTTTTAAATGATTGTCGCATACATAATTACTACGCAATTAGAATGTTCTAGAAGCAATATATTGCAGATAGAAAATCCAAATTTTTTTATTCCTGTGTACTTGGTACAGTTTTATTGTTGTTTTTTTTTTCGGTTTCAATTTTTTAAACACAAATTTTAGTTAATTAATACTTTTTTATTATTTGTTTAAATAAGTTACGGTTCATTCCTTCTTATATGTTATAATATTTATTTTAGTAACTTTCAAAAAAATTTTTAACTCTTTCGCTACGGAACTGTTTTCCGTAGGAGCGACATAGCTGTGTGGACCACTGCGCGGGAAAGTATGCATGTTTTGCTTAAGTAAATTGGTGTTCGAACTCATAACTTTCTGTGATCAAATGGTATCAAGATGACGTCGTATATAGGCAATATTCGTATACACAGGTCATCGCGTGAATGTCGCTTATTAGCGAAACTCGTATACATAGGACGTTGCATGCGACGCTCGCAGCAATAATAAATTAATAATAATAAAGCAATAATATTGGTATGATAAATTTACATCAATTTTTGGTACATAACAACGTAGCTTTTACGATATTAATATTTGTTACATAAAAGTAATCTAAATTTTTGATATCATTTTTATTCCATAATGTTATTTAAAATTTTTGAACCATCAACTTTTTTATATAATGGTAATATAAAAATATTGCTTAAAATGTAACATGGTCAAGTGGGTTGTAAAAATAATTTGGTCATGTTTTTCAAATACTCGACCACAGTATTTGTTATTTTGTTTTTGTTATTTTTGTAAAATGTAATATTTTATTTTGCTTTTCGCTCCATATTTTATAATTCTCACACAGAGCTGAAAACATAATTAACCGTTTTGTGATTAAATAGTGTATTGACCAATTGAAATTGTTCGATATCTTATTTTTCCAATAAGAATTTTTATTTTTTTACACCATAATTGTAAGAAACATTTTTTATAAAATTTATTTTTTTAGAGATTGTTGCATGTTTTATTAAATAGCTCACTTTCACACTGCTAATTGTAGTAGAACAGTTTATAAAAAGATAATAAAAAATATTTTTTGCAAGTTATATCAAAGTATACGCAACGCATTGGAAAAATTTAATATTTTTTAATGGCTAATTATGTTTTTGCTCCTTTTTATATTATTTGCTTAATTGTTTCTCATTGATTTTAGACGTTTTTTAAATATATTTGTTTTAAACGTTAATAATTTTTTAATAAATTATTTTTTAGATAAAAAAAAAACGAGAAATTAATAATGAATTCTTATTTATATTTTTAAAGAATCTTATTTGAAAAAATCAAATGTATGATTCTAAAATTGCTCAACATATTACTTCTTATAATATTTAATTTAGAATTTTAATATTCAACAAAATGTACACGAATTTTTATAAACAAAGTCTACATAATTGTTTTTAGAGTTAGTCACAACGGTATACGCAGATATCACATTAGAAAGGCTTATGTTGTTGTTATTTATGGAAGTTGAGAATTACCTTTTTTGGTTAGCAAAGTATATTTATTGCTTATGCAATTATTCATGCTTGATTAATTTAATATCTATTTCAAAAGAAAGCATTCAAAGACTTATGACAATTATAATATAGTCGTTCATGCAATACTTTTTATCTCAGGGTTTTTTTTCGTTTGGAGATCCATAAAAAGTCGAATTTTTCGCGGCTTTTTTAATAAGATTTTTTTCTAAATTCTTTACTTTTTTTGACTAAAGCATATGTGGAAAGGTCGTGTCTGTACTTTATCATTTGTTGTGTGGGTATATTTCGCCCCAACTTACGTCTGTAGCAGGCGTTTTTACGGGAACCATGCAAAAGTTTTTCATTCAGTAATGTTAAAATAATTTTAAAACTACTTCATTTTTCTCAAAGAATATATATAATGCACCGTTCAAAACTTTTTCCCCTGTGAAGTGGAATACCGCTGAAAATACATATAAGTCACATTTCACTTCGTAATATTTTAACCGAGCACATGTGGAATTGTCTCTGTGGGTTTCTATTCTTTCCATCGCTAATATGTATTTGCACATATCCATGGATAATCTTCCAGGAGGATCGCGCTTTGATATTACGTTCACCGGTTTTTGAGAAAAAATATAATACTTATTTTTACATAACCGGTGTCGAGTGACAAACTGCGAAAATGGTAAACGTATATTTACCGCAAACCAATGTTTAAATGGTGCGGATTTGAGGAAAAACAATGAAAGACTCGTAGATGCTAAATTTTTAGAGATTTGTCAGTATGTATGAGTTGGCATAAAAAATTGAAAATTGGAAATTCCAAGAAAATTATCGAATTATTTAATTTTTTGCTGTGCCCCGAGAAGCCATAAAGCACACTTTGGTAATCACTGCTTTATCCAAAGCATTATAGGAAAATGTTCACAGTAATATTTAATTTTTAAATATTAGAAAATTAAGCATATTGCGAAAAGTATTAAATATGTCTTACATATGTGTAAGCTTATATGGCATAAAAAAGCTGTTAACACTTTAAGCACCACGCAGTCTTATAGCGACTTTCCGTTTAGGCCGCGCGTGCAGGTATCATAGTACAGAATGCTGTATTGTCAGTCAGTAGTGACTGACGTGGCGCTTAAAGTGTTAAGTTATGTTTTAAGCAACCACGTCAAATCCGATTCATGTTTCTAATTCAGCTAATGCTTGATGTGTAATATACTATTATAAAATAATTAGACTATTTATAAATAAATATATAAGTATATATAAATATAAATAAATAAATAAGTATAATAAATAATAGAATATTGAAATTTAAGTGATTGAAATTAAACTCTGACAATTCATTAGAAAATATACATTAAACATATTTATTACAAAATTTACTAAATGCTGAAGTTGTATTTACATTTTAACATATCCAAATTATTTCTTTTAATGAAAATGGTATCTAGTCGTTTGAAAATCAAGTTGAATTTTACACTTTACCGATATCAGTACATTAAAAATATATCGTCCATTTTATCCTAGGAACAAATGCACTTAGTTGCGATAACATTTAAACAAGTTATTAGTGAAATTCCATTGTTTTAATCAGAATTAAAGTTTTTAAAGATCCAAAATTGCAGAAATTAAATTCTGGATATCTTAAATTATTTCCTTTTTATTATAAATTTATCATGTGAAGAAAGTGAAAATTAAATGATTTTGTAACATGTTTCTTCAGTATCGGAATATTTACATTAAAAAATTAATAAAAACAAATGTTTATCGATTAATTAATTGGATTCGAATTCGTAGGAATTCTTAATTAAAAACTAATCCAAATTTCATGAGATTTGAATTGTGTTTAAACGAAGAAAGTTTAACAAATTTTATAGTGGATAAAATTCGTATGAGGATTTCGAATAATAGCGAATAAAATGAATACTTACAGTTTTGTTTATGCTAATTGAAATTAATGGCGAAAATTACTTGCGAATTTCGAACGATGAGAATTTAAAATTTGAAATTTCGGTTGAAAATGAAAACAGCGGAATACGTAATGATGAAAAACTGTAATGGTACGAGTAGTAAAAGGTTTCCGTTTGGATATATTGGACAAGCTAGACTCGACTGTTCACTCGCAGGTGCGATCCTGCTACCGCATGACACGGAGACTTTTGGCTGCTGGGTTTCCCCCCTGACCCGGTTCGCCCCTCATTATACAACCTGGACGCCATCGACTACTCGAAGTCGCCCATATTGATGCCAAGCTTAGCGCGGACACCCGGTCAACGCTTACCAACCGAGCCTAGTGACTCTTGCCTCAATCCATTCGACGAAACCCGACTTCCCAAGCTAGGATTACAGGGACCCACTACAGTCCCCAGTCACTAACAGTGTGCTGTTGAGAGTATTTATAGTTATCAAAGTCTATTTTATATCAAATTTCTATTCAAAACTATCAAATTCGAAATCCGCAAACAATAATTTTTAATTATTCTAAACAGAATCTCTAATTTTTTAAACTGACTTTTCCTCTGCTCTTGACGTTTAGAATTTTACAAAATATACAAGAATCAAAGGTAAACTGAACTAATTTATCAGCTTTTTCTAGCAAAATCCTTCACAAATTTATAAAATTGTTGAGAAATTTAAATTCAAATTTCCCGCGTAACAAAAAAGCGCGCTATTTAAATTTTAAAAAAATAAAACGTTAATCAGTTAATTTTTCAGTAAGAAATGATAATTATAGCGTTACAGATTAAAGATTTTGTATGATTTTCAGCAGCAAAATTGAAGAAATGATAGAATTTATCAAAAGAAAACAGAAATGGTGTAGTGCGCAATTGTTTATGCGCTGCTGACAGTTTTTGTCAGTTTCTTTTTTGGTTTTGAAACAATAAAGTTTGGAAAATTGTTTATGTAAAGTGCACTCAATGCTGTGTCGAATGTTCAGGACAAAATTTCAGACGGAATTAATAGGCTGTTGATGATGAAAGTGACCGTATGTTTTGGCGGTACGAGAGTAGTCGTTCCTTGCGGCGAAGGCAACTTCTTCGTGAAGGACCTGATCCGCGAAGCAATACTGCGTTACAAAAAGGCTACGAATCGAGTATATGATTACTTTTAATCGCTAATTCAAAAACAGCAAAAAATCATTATTTTTAAAGCTTTAATAACGGTTGCTTTAATAGAATTTTTAACGGTTCCTTCATACTTATCAGAATGTGTAAGATAAAGTTTAACACAGTTAGTTAGTGACTACATCAGTTTTCGATTAAAAGATTTTAATCATAACAATTTTTTAATTCTGTATATGAATTTTTGTTTTCAATACAGTTTTAAAAATTATATGATAAAGGCAAAATTTTCAGATCAATCATAATTTTATGATTAATTTAGTTTTAAAGTTATCAGGATATATGATCAACTAATTAACACTGTTAAAAAGGCTATAAAACATTTTAAATGCAAAAGGAATTAAAATCATGAAATAAATAGCTTAAATTGTTCTAAGCTCTAGAGCCATTAATATTTTATATTGTAACTGAACAAACTCATTATTAACAAAAATATGTTAATTTTTAAAAATATTACAATTTTTAATAAATTTTGACTTATGGACTTTACTCGGTATTTCTGCATTGCATAAATTGGTGATAAATGATTTTTGTTTCTATGTTTCAAAATTAAGTCAGCTCAAAATTGTAACTTATATTTCGAACATAGAATATGGAGTCTAAAATAATTGTCCATCATTTGAGGTCGATGAGTGGCGGTGGCATTTTAGATCCTGATGACCGTTTAAGTGATGTCGTTGATGATCGTGAACAAATTATTGTTAGTTTTGAAGATGCGAACGGACATGTTATAAATGGAACAACACATCACGGTGGCGGAGACGGAGCTAGTGGTAGTTCTGTGGGTACTTGCTCTCCTGAATTTTTTCGGACGTTAAAAAAGCCCGGTTTACAGTTGTTTCAAACCGTTGGCGATGATACAGAATCGCAACTGGGCTCAGCTTGTAATGATATTGAAGTTACAGTGGACGATATCAATGCTGCCAGCTGTCATGGATCCCAATTACAAGTTGGTTTTTAAAACTTGGACTGCTTAATTTTTTGCTCGGATTATGTCATGCAAATTTTTTTATAACAATTTTCTTGTTATGTTTAAATAGGGGAGGGGGTGTGTTTGCTATGTTTCAGACAGTAATTTAATAATTGAGCCGTTTATTTTGAAAGTGGCCTAAGTCCATTTATCTTAAAATGGAGGTATTTAAGGATTAGGCCACTTTCAAACTGCACGGTTCAATTATTAAACTAACTCTGAAAACTTATATGTCGAGAATTATCGTATTTGCTCGGATTATAAGCATCCTGAAATGCTTTACTGATAAATAACAAAGTTGTACACGTAATCATGATAACCGGAAAAAATTGATAAACGGAGTTTGGCCACTTTCAAAATAAACGGATCAATTAATCTCTGTATTTATATGGGAACTTAAAATTTTGAATAAACTTTGTTGGTAAAGTTGTCGCATTTTTATGTAAAAAAGTCAGTAATTACAAAATTGGTTCATTTGGAAGTTGAAACGTTTTAACTACGTAAACTCAAAATCTACAAATTTTGCATTCTAACTTATATGTGAATTGGTTTAATGGATCAGTAAGTTAAAAGTACAAATCTTTATACATTTATAAGTATGGACAACGGTTGTCTCAGATTTTTGAGCAGTTTAAATTTCTTATAAATTAAATAACAGGAATTGTGAAATAATTTGGAGAAGAGTGTTGATTTTTAAATAATTAAAATGATCTCTGTATATTATTTTTGTTATACGAAGAAAGTAATATTGAACTTAATTTATGTATTATGTTGTGAATAACAATAATAAAAACGTGGGAAGAAATGAATATTATTGTTATTGTTATTTACGTTTCATGTGTAAATAATGGTTTAATTTTAGTCTAGTGTTTTATTAACTTTTTTTTTTCATTAATTGTTTAGGTGCGACGCGGTAGTGAACCCGTACTGAACGTTGAAACGAAATCAGATCTGTATCAGACTGCTACTGACATTGACGAAAAAATTGTCGAAGTGCCTGATTTATTGTCGAAACGATGGTCGGCAGCGGCACCAGTTCTACATGAAACAGTTGTTACCAATGGTGTGTCCTGTAGTCATAGTAATAAAACAAATTTACCAAATGCTCATCAGCGTACGTTGAGCTATCAAATTAGCGATGAAACTGGAGAAAACGGCAGTCAGTTTTCTCGCGATTCAAATACAAGACTCTCTATGCAATTTTCTACAATCCTTAATAATTCTTCCGGGTAAATTTTTATGAATTGAAATAAAATAGATTATAAGTTAGGCGTTTTTTAGCGTACTAAATTATGTTAACATAATTTATTGCGCTAAGAAAGGCCTTGAGTGAAATATATATAGGTTTTGAGATTCTCAAATCCTTGATGCATCAAGATATTTTTGTCAATTATTATTTAAAATTTTAATTTTCTGTATAATAAGGTAGGCGCAAAACCGCGCATTTCGATTAAACGTCAAACAAAAGTACTTATTTCGAACAGTTTCCCGAATGTGCCAAGGCAACGCAAATATCTCAAAGCCTATATATGAGCCGTTTATTTTGAAAGTGGCCTAAGTCCATTTATCTTAAAATCGAGATATTTAAGGTTTAGGTCACTTTCAAACTACACGGTTCGATTATTAAGCTAACTCTGAAAACTTATGTGCC
>AGDA01064756.1:0-10878 GCA_000281935.1 Mengenilla moldrzyki | reverse complement strand
AGTGCTAGGGTGCTAACCCCGCCTAGCAAGCATGGCTTATTATTATTTTTTTTTTAGGAGTTATCTATACTTTTATAACTGTGAACGAAACTTATTAGTAAAAAATACGGTACAAAAATTATTAAAAAACGTGTTTGTTTTTAAATTTTGGCATCAAAATAAACTCGAACCGAAAATATTCACTACGCTTCGTTATAGATCTATGAAATGTTTTTTACTAAAATTGATTTTAAAAAAATCAAATACCCTTTGTATTACAGAAACTGGTATGTTTTTTCAACATTAAATGTTAACCACTATTTTTCACTCTCCCCACTTTCAGTGAGTTATCGTATAATCAAAATATGTCTTCTTTAAATATTTAAATATGTTTTAACATTACTTTGAAGAAAATCGAAGGCGGGGTCTTGGAGTATTTTTTATCAGTATCTAAGTAATTTTTTCCTCCCATTTAAAGAATAGCCGTGATTAGTAAAATTTGTCACCAATTAGACTGCACAGGTTTAGCTTTTGGTGCAGTAACTAATCATGTGATTTTATCTGTAACTTTATGCGAAGAAAGTGACCATACAGAGGCTTGAACTTAGGCTTTTTCGCATTCACGTTAAATATATACCTTTGTATCGGGAGAAAATTAGGAAAATCTTTTTGTTTTCGACAGTTTCCGGTTTTGGCATCTTTTGTTTTCTTTTGATCGCTCGTTCAGAAACGAGCGCAACAACTCTATAGTATACACACATATACGAGTCTAATGATACACAATGGGTATTTGAAAAAATCGACTGTCGGTACCTCTGTAATTACATGGCTGAAAAATCTGTCTAGTCCGTTCGCTTTGCTGTCTCTTCTCGACATATATACATAGGAAT
The DNA here is from genome assembly GCA_000281935.1 of Mengenilla moldrzyki. Classification (NCBI taxonomy): domain Eukaryota; kingdom Metazoa; phylum Arthropoda; class Insecta; order Strepsiptera; family Mengenillidae; genus Mengenilla; species Mengenilla moldrzyki. The sequence continues at coordinate 10,009 of AGDA01064756.1, read as the reverse complement.
AGAATTTAAAGCTTAAGGGTTCGTCATTTGTTTCATATCATTATCTCTATTTCTTCAAGTGTGCGCTCCAAATCCGGGACTTTCAAGCGAACTTTTCAGGCGCCACTTTTTTACACGGTACCCTCTTCAAAAAAAAAACTGGCTAAAAATCAAATATGCCGAAGCGGCCTAAAACATTTCCTCTACTTAATTATTGTTGAAAATTTCAAGCTTTTAAAACAGATTCATTTGAATATTCTTCGTTTTTTATTCTGAATGAAAAATTGAATAAGTCATTTCTATTAATTTTCCTTTTTTTCATGTAAGTAAAATTACAGACGTAGAAAGTTTAGTAATTGTTTTTTAAAAGTCAACGTCTAATTTTATGCAAATCTTAACTGTATTGAGTAAACTAAAAGATTTAAAAACGTGGTATTTTAATTTTATGTTACTGTATAGGTTTAAATCAGTGATTCTCAAAATGTTTCCATTCATAAAGCCCTTTTTATAGTCACAAGTTTGTCATGATCTCCCCAAATATAGTAACCATATGATTGCCTAGTGCAGCAATCACAAATTTAAGATTTTTGTTTATTGAAAAAAACTGAACAATAACTAAGTCTTGGTAATAATATTAAAACATGTTATTAGCACCATCACAAATAACAAATTAAATAGAAATAAAATTTATTAAAAATTGGTTAGCAAAGATATTAAATAACATTTAGTATTCAAATAAAATACTAAATTTTAAAAATCCACCCACATTTCTACTTTATTTAGAATGTGAAACCGCTACTGTTTTAAGCATTGCTATTCATTTTAACATCAATAATAATAATGGTTCACAAGCACATTATTTTGAATTTTGAACGAGCTCTGTGATATTTTTTAAAAGATTTTAAATAAATTTTGGTTTTCTATTGACCCCTACAATATTAATGAGTATTCTAGTCAGTTTATAAAGGCCATGATTGGAACTACTAATTTAGATTATATATATTTAAAAGTGTAACTATATACACTTATTCTAAGTATAAATTACAGGTTATTGATATGTATTTTAAATACATGTAATTGTTTATTTATAAATTCTAAAAGTATTAATATTTGACTATACATACTATTTTTAATTGATTTTTTTTTAAAATATATGTTTACACAAAGAGTTCTTACGTTTTTGGTTGTGTTCAGAATATCAGTTTTAAATTACACTTTGCTATATTCACAAGCTTTATATTAAATTCACAATTAAATTAAAATCAATTTTCTTATTCTCAGCGAGAAAATCAGTTTCTATTGTTGCCTTTGTTACATGAGACTTAAAAATACATTCGTGATTTTTTAAGTGCTGTTAACATATTGAAAATTATAGTTTTAAAGCATTGAGGCAACTAACAAAAAATACTCTGGTTGTTTTTAAAATATTTAGTCAATACCCAGTTTTATTTAAACAGTAATAATGCAATTATCGCAAATGTGTCACTAAATTGACTTCTGTCAATTAAACAAGTACGATAAATCAACTAAGAGGCTAAATACATTTTCAGAAATACATTCTTTACAGGAAACTAACACCTTATTACAACTTAAAGTTGCAAGTTCCAGTAAATTTTCCAAAAGATCTTGTTGGACTAACTCTTTCTAGAGTATATTTCTGAAAGCGGCTGTAGATATCCGCTACTGTACTAACATTCTTATCGATACAAATAAAAAAATAATTTTTTTTCAGCTACTCTATGTTTGTTCCGTGTCAGAAAACAGCTGTTTAAAATATAGACTTATTACACATGGACTAAAAATTCCAACATAATAGTGGTGCTTTTAGGATTCAAAGTGCGTTTCATCATTACATTAAAGTTTAAGAATAGACTCGTGGTCACAGGAGTAAGAGGAAAGGAAGTGCATACTTACCTTTTTATTACTTTATCTATGACTTATTTGAAACCTCAAAAATATTGTTCCGAATCAAAGGGTGGGGGCGTTTTTATCAAAAGTTTCAAATAGTGGGTTTTGGTTTAGAAATATTAGGATGTGTTTTCAAACTGTTTTGCACTTTGAATTTGTCACCAAATTTGCTAAGGAGTGAGAGTGATGTTTTTAAAAATTTAAGAACACAAGTTTTTTTGAACTTTTGTTTTATAATTTTTTTAGTATATTTTTTAGTAAAATATATTAATAGCAATTTGAAATAAAAAAAATTAACATAAAAAATATATTTGTTCCCCTTGCGAAAAATTGACCTATAAATTGGCCACTTGTGGACCGCTAAATATGTTTATGTGGCCCGTTAAGGGATTCCAAAATTTGATTTATTTATCAACTTTCTTCTATAAATATATTGCTATAACATTATCTGTAATATAAAATAACAGTTTATACTAAACTGGAATGATTTTTATGACGAGCTACTCACATTTCATTGACTTTTTAAGCATTCAATACCAACGCATTGCGTTTGTGCATATTTGTGTTTATCTCTGTCATACAGTCAGCTATCAAATAGAAATTTTAGTTCTTGTGTTTCTTGAAAAACATGAGTGCAATATTATTGTCAAAAAGGTAACATTGGATCTTTTTATTCAAACAATTATTTTAAACCATGAAATTAATTAAAATGACCACTGATCAAGATTGAGTAATGCACGATTAAAAAGCTGCGTACATGTAGCTATTTCATCGATTACGGCAGATATTGATCAGTTTGTATCGAAAAAACAGTGCCAAATATCACATTAAAAATTTCAAACAAATTTGTTTTTCTGTTATTCTCTTATTTTGCATTAAAATTAGTATATAAAATCTTGATTTCTTCGAAATTTTATATTTATCCCCTCTAGTGTTTACTAAGAATAAAGCTTTGTAAGTTATTAAATAGTGTTACTTTATGTGCAGCCCGCCAAAAAAATTTAAAATTTAAAATGGCCCATTGATTAAAAAGGTTGCTCATCCCTGGTCTAGTGTAATATTTTTTTTTAGTTTTCATTTAAAAAGAAACAAGAAAAAGGGAATTTTTTTACATTTTTTTAAATTTTTTTAAATTCAACTTCTAACACTCCTTATTTTTTAAAATTAAAACTGTTTAAATTTTGAAAGTCTTTATATATTATATTGGAAAACGCTTTAATTTTGTTCTTTTCATAAGTAATTTAAAAATTAAAAAGCTTACTTTGCCTTACATTTCAATATTTTGTAGACGAAATCTCAAAAAGGTTAATCTAGTTTAAGATAGTTTAAACTAGATCAAAGTGGTTTAAAGTTTTGCGAATTAATTCTTCCAATCTAACTGAATTAACCTAGATTGAACGTGTATAAACTATTCTATTTAAAAAATCATAATTCTATTTAAATTTCACTTAATTTCTAAATTGCCTAGATTACTATAGATAATAGTATATAAAAAATGATACTAGAATGATTCATATCCTAACTATTGAAATTCAAGCGTGAAAAGTCACTAAAATTATTACTATTGTGTAACGTTATCGTAAAGGTATAAATTTTGGCACTCAATTTGAATCAATAAAATGTCATGTTTACTATAAAGTTGAACTTTAATATTCAACATTGATATGAACATGAATAAAGATCTCGCAGCTTAAACAGTTTCATGCTAAAGCTCTATTTCGTATCGAAAATGTGTACTAATCACGACAACGTTGCAAGAAATACGCTAATTTTCACCATTAAAGAAAAGAAAAAAATCAATTAGCTGAATGTATTCGATGCTGATTTAAATGGAAAAAGAAAAAATACAAAATAAAAAATGAGATAAAAAAATCGGTTCACAGGTGAAATTTTTTTCTAGTGAAATTTTCTTTTGATAGACGTATGTCTATAAGAAAAGATCAATTCTTTTACCAAAGCCTATAATTAGATGTAATTACATGCAGCAGATGATATTGTTTTTCTTTATTTCGGGAAGAAATTTTTTCTACATTTTTTAACGTACGTTTATACAGTATGTATCTATATAAAAGGAGAACAAATTGTATGAAAATATAAATAATTTATATTTTTTTATATGATAAGAGAGAAAAAATCGTTCACGTGATTGCGTGCAAAGAAATTTTTTTATTATTGAGAATTCTAAGAAATATGTTTGTGTGAGAGTTGTTTCATCAACTTGAACTTTTACGTACATAGACATATACGTATTTAATTTGTATACATTAGCATGTAGGTATAAGCGTATACCCACATATACGTGTACACAAACGTATACACAAATATACATTAAGTATTTCGAATAGGTTTTTTGTATTTTTTAGACTTTTGCTTCTCTTAGGTACACACTTAAGGATTTAATTTTAGTTTTGACTCATATCCTTATCTAATAACAGTTGCCAATAAATATATGCATTATTAGAGGACTTTATCTACTTGTACTTAGATGTGCATATAAATAAGTCTACTTCTAATACATTAATCAGCTCGAATCTCTCTTTTTTAAAACCGAAATACTGTTGAAAAATCAAACAGATTTTAAGAAGAGAAGAATACGTGTTTTTCAAATATGAAATTTTTTTACTCAGAAAGGTAAGGCTTAAAGAGTCTGTTTTCTATGCATAATAAACAAGCAACCATTTTTAACAGAGGTGCCAAACATTAAGAAAAGCCTACAAAAGGAAACTGAGTGACTGTAATCTGAACCCTGGTACAAAAGGATGTTTTTTAAAGAAAAAAATGAATTTTAGTAATTTCAAAAAATAGAAGAGATACGGAACGTTTAAATAGCTCATTAAAGAGTGTTTGAGACACTCGAAACTTTGCAAAAGGAAAAACTCTTTCCGTAAAGTTGATTTTTCACTGCGTTTTTTTGCAAATTAACATGTCAAAATTAAGTACAGGCAACAACTGTTACAATACGTACGCAAAATCTTTAACTTAGTTCAAATCTGAAAAGAATTTCATCTAAATATCTGAATCATGTGTCACTAAAGTTTAGAAAAGTTTCCTCAACCCTTTCAATAGGATTTGTTTACTTTAGTAATTTATGTAATATTTAAAAAGCAAAATATTTATCGCTAATTGGGCCATAGTTTCCTGGAATTAACACTTTTGGGACATATAAGCTCCATTTTTATTTTTCGAAATAAAAAAGCTTATAAAAACTATTGCTACACACTAAATAAGTAAACTAATTTTAGTAAATATATGAAATTCTCTGGGACAACGTGTCCCCACAGTTTCGAATGGTTAAAGCTCGTGTATTTTCTTTTAAATTTAGACTAAGACTATGTCTCTTAGGTACATGTTTTTAGAAATACATCAATACATAAATTTTACACGCTAGTTTTCAAAAAATCGTTGCGAAAAATGGTTTTCATGAAAACTGTTTTTACTTTTTGCAAAATTAGCAGTATCTCAAATATTCTTTAAAAAGCCATTTAAACTGTCTATGCTCTCTCTATATTTAAAGATAAATATAATTGAATTTTTTTTTAAAAAACACTATTTTCACTGTTTTTTAACTTTAAGTAATAATCATAAGAAGCTTTTCTAAAAGAAATTTTCGTTATTTTGTGCTAAGAAACATTACGTGGGTGACTCTTATTAAAAAACTAACTATTTAAACCTCATAAATTTGGGAAAGAAACTTGTTTTAACAAAAATTGTTTCTTTCCTTCTGAAAATTAGATTTAAACCTTTCAAAAATATTTTGGTTTTGTAATCAGTGAAACTTTAATTTTGAAAAAAAGTACAGGTTATTTATATCTAAAAACGTTGAATACTAGTGTTATTAAGATCGTATTTAATAAATTGTTTCACCACAAAAAAATTTATTGTAAAATATTGATTTAAAATATTTAAACTGTTGAAAAATTGAAAAAAAATAAGTGAATCATGCAACTACTAAATAGAACTTTAGACTCTTTTTTTACTAAATTGATATCAAAGGCGACTGTTAAGAAATATTATTCGTATATATTTTTTATTCGAAAACCGTCTTCGATGAGTTGAGATTGGTTGATCCAATCTAATATTTTCGGACATAAGAAAAGAGATACTCAAAACTTCTTAAGTTGCTCTGTGATGATCAAAAAATAGTCTGTGATTTATTTTAATACAGAATAAAAAAACTTTTTCACATATCAAAACATAAAATTTTCATTTAATTTTACTCAGCCTCAATTTTTTTAAGTGAGTGAAAATGTGTTTATTTGTAGTTAATAGGTGGCGCAGTTTTCAAGATACAATTTTTTAAAGTTAAAAAAAGTTTTTCACCCCATCCACAAAAATGAGAATAGAGATGCTAAAACTGTGCCCGTCTTTATTCGTTACTAGTGCAGTACAAACAAAATTTATACAATTGGTTTTTGGAGGAAAATCTTTGTTGGTAGTGTAATTTATGAACGTTTTTTATTTTATTTTAAGAAATTAATTTTGAGCAAGTTTTAAATATTTCAGTAAAAGATACACAAGACACCTTAATTAATTGTTATATTTTGGATCTTTTTTAAATTAGTAAATTTAAGAAAAAAGATTTTAGAAAACTAAAATTTAGTCTTTAGCAATTGTATTATTTAACTCATTATTACTAAATTACTACTGCTTTTCTTGTTATTCATTTACTAAACAAGTGACGTTAAATCACATTGTTAAAAAAATATTTAAGCTGTCTAAAAGGTCGTTATATTCGCCTAAAAACTCTACGCCATCTACCGAAAAGAAGACAAATAAAAAAATTTGCTTTTATAAATTACTTTTAGCAAAAAAATCAAAATCATATTTAATTTTTAAATTTTTTTTAACACAAATAAAAGTAAAATTAACATAATCCAATTTTGTATCGTAAATCTTCATAGATTCAAAGTGATATTTTATTAAAAGTGTTTTTTACTTAATTAAACTAAAGCTTCTAAGCTAGTAAAGGTTTTTGTTGATTGATTTTAAAAATAATTAAAATCAAGTTCACTCTTTATTTACTTCAGAGGTAGGGAAGCTATGCTTTTAAAGTTTGCAAATTAAAGCATAACACTTGTTAATATTTTTAAAATTCAGTACAGAATGCTGTTAAATTAATAAACGATTATAAGGTTTTCTTTAAACTAAATTTTTTATACAAATAATATTTTAATTTTAATTTTACACACAGGTTTTTTGAATTTTGCAGTATTTTTTTGAAAACTTTAATAAAGAAAAAAATAGTTTTGAAATATTTACTTAATCTCAAGTGAAATATATTTAATTTAAGTAAACTTAATACTTGTCATTACTTCAGGATTTTTTTATTCGCACAATGAAAAACTATAGTATTATTTATTCCCCCAGTAAATAAATAAGAAAATAAGTTGAATGCAAGAGAGTTAAAAATGAAGTCAAATAAGGCCTTAGGTAATTGTGTACATGTATTGGTGTGTATATATGTGTACTTTTTAATTGAGAACAGCCCATTTTTCGATATAAATCATTACGGAAAAAATTATAAGCTGTTGTTGTTTCATATATCCATCAAAAGACAGAAACTTTTTGATTTACAAGTTTATAAATCGAAATCCGAAGTCGACTTTATGAATTTTTCGTCTATAGATCAATCAATAGGAGAATAAAAAAAAACTTAATAAAAATTCTCTGATCGATTTAATCGAATTTTTCCTATATACTTTTTTGATTAATACCTATAAATCTTTAGCTACGTTTTGATTTTTGTTCAAGTGGTCAATTTCATTTCAAATTTAGGATATCATATCATATTCAAAACATGAATATTACGCGAAAAAACCTGACTGCTTTCAGTAATTTATGTTTCAAAATCTGAAGTTTGAATTCAACATGCTCCAAATTAGAGCTATAAAACTATTGAAAAATTAGCATATTTTTCAGTTAGTAATTTAAAAGTACTTTTAAAATTATGGTCTTTATTAAATTGCTAATTTTATATTTGTTAATAAATTACATTTAAAAATTTTCTTAATTTTTTTATGCTAATCTTTTTTTATAAATAGATTTAAAAAATAACTCATACAACATTTGTATGCTTTTTTAAAAACATTTACTCTTTAGCATTAAAAAAAGTGCAAAAAAGGAATAATTTTGAGTACTTCCGAAGATTATTTTTGTCAGCATACTTAGACACTACTAAAATAAGTAGCGATTTTCAACTCTCAGTTTAAAGAATAAGTTGTAGTTAATTGGAAACTCTTTTTACATATTCCTTTTTAAGTACATTTTAACTGTCTTTTGTCGACTTTTTTCATACTAATAGAACTTAATTCAAATACTTCTTAAAGAGCAAAACTGATACTTTGGCCTTTACTTATGACACTCTTAAAGTACTTGTTTTACTTACTTCAAAATATATTTTGCTAGAATAAAATATTTTCCTTTCAGTTAAAAAAGGACACTATTTCCCAATCTTATCATATTAATTTTTGCATTTAAAAAGAATCGTTTTGTCATCAAATCAAAAGCAAAATCGTGACTAAAGTAACACAAAGAGAAGAGATAATTCTGTACGAGATTGTACAATATTTAATAAATAAAACAAAAATAAAATAAAATAATAAAAATTTTATTATTTTTCAGCCAGTGAACTTATCTATTAGTCCTGAAACAAATTTATCAATTTTATAAAAATATTTATTAATTTATAAAAAATTTTATTAAATTTATAAAAATAGTTCTTAAAAGATGAAGTTCAATAATATTGGTTACTAATGTAATAAAAACTCTCATAGTATTAATAACTTAGTAACAATAAAAGCCAATAAAAAATTATTGGCTTTAAATATGTAAAGAAACATATTCTTCATATATCTTCCATACAAAATCCATATGTTAAAAAATATACAATTATAAATTTATTTTTGACAACAATTCCAATAAATTTCCACAATAAAGTGATAGTAATTTTGTATAAAATTTATTTAAAGAGAATCTCACGTGAAAAAAAAATATTGAACTTTTTTGTATGGTTTGTTAAGCTTATATGTATGTAAATTTTACAAAAGTATAAATTTTGTTTCAAAATTGAAATTTGCAAAATGAATTTTTTTAAAAGCCTCACACTATTAGATGTCGCCCTATGTAATAAAGGAGTCGGAATTTTTTACTTAAAGAAAGCAAAATTGATGATAATAATTCTAATTATATAATATGTTACAAATTATACACTTTGAAATTCGATTAGGTCTTTTTAAATTATAATGAAAGTAAAAATTAATTAATTTTTTTTCAAGTCATCAAAACAGTAATTAAAAGCGATAGTATATTGTTCTAAATTTCAATCGTTAAATATCGACTACTGACCCATAGAGTAAAATTATTATTTATTATGAAATTTTGACACTAATAATAAATTAACAAGTTATTTTTTCGTTATCTATGAATTTTTATAACTTTTTTTCCTCCACACTCAAGAAATTAAAGAACAACGAGTGTCATTTAAAAAAAGCAAATGTTCTTCTTCTTGTTGTGGTAATTTTGAAGCTGGATTTGAAATTTTGGAAAAAATTACAGTAACTACCTATTAATCATAAAGAGCACTTACTAATAATCATTATGCATTTATTTACCATTTCACGTAATTATCTATAATCAAGATATTTTAAGCGTATACCGTAATTTAAAACTGAATTAGTAGTGTAAACTATTCATTTAAGCTCATTGAAATTTACAACATTTGAAAAAAAAAATCCAGAATTGAGTTAAAGTGCATTCAAGAACTAATGCGGAGTTATTTTTTGCGTAAAACAAAATGGCACATAAAGTTATTACTTTAAGATTTTTGGTTCCTTAAAAGACTATTTGCTTTATTTTTTTCATTTTGGACTATTTTAAAACTGGTTATTTTGCCGTAGCCGTATTTTAATTCGAACGTTAATTTATAACCGAGTTGGAGTCGCAGTTATCTGAAATTAGAAGCAAGAGAATAATAAATTTAAAAAATTATATTGTTCGGACACATATAAAACTTTTTTCAGTTTCATTTTAAGTTAAATTTTAAGAGATCAAAAGCCTTTAGTCACAGACTAAAATTTATATTTTAAAGCAGAGGTTCCTAATCTTTTCCGGTTTGCAGCTCCCT
>AGDA01064726.1:0-11429 GCA_000281935.1 Mengenilla moldrzyki | reverse complement strand
GGATATATATAACGACTTCTTCGTCTACAGCACATAATTTCTTTTTACACGAATTTTATACGCAATTTTTTACATAAAGTTGATTTAATATGAGTTAAAAAATTCTCTTTTTACACACGAATTATTTTCTTTTAACACAACTATTAATATTCCAGGAATACTTGTCTGTATTAAGCCGAGATCTAATGGCAATAAATGATCACCACCGAGTTAACCAAACTCGGTACATTAGCTAATTTAATTTACCTGCATGTGTTTTATGTTTTTTATATATATATATTTTACTCATCATAATATTTAATAAATAATAGGGAATATATTTTATAACATATTTAAAGTGAAAAAATTGATTTTTATCAAAAAGCAAGATATTTTTAATAATTGACGGGACGTGCGGTTACGTTATTTTTAATATTATTTAAACCTAGCGAACCAAAAACTAAAAGAGGTCTTTTTATGGAACAAAAAGACGCCTTTTAATGACGCCTTAAAATAAGCATGTGCCTTCTTCTTTAAGTAGTTTATTTATATCAGTGTGAAATGAGCATATATTCAATCCTTTAACTATTTACTTTTTTCAGTATAATTTTTATATATTTTCTTAAATTAAATATTTAATTTAGGCGAACCTTGTGTTCTATATTGTCGAACAAATGATAAAAGGTGTAATGAAACGTACGTAAAATTCGCGTCGCGTGTTTTAGATGGAACACCTTGCAAACCTGGTACGAGAAACATGTGTATCGAGGGAAAATGTCGAGTACGTATACTGATTCTTTTCAATCCAAATGTAGACTTAAGTCATAGACTTTGCTACTCTACATACAATTCGTAAAGTAATATTTAAAGTATTTCGCAATTAGTCTATTGCCTACAATGATTATGACCAATTTTTAATTTTTTGCTGGCGACTTAACAGCCTAAAGCTGTTTTCGAAAACCTAATTCCAACGCGTTGCATCTTAACCTATCTTGGTTTAGGTTTTTGAATGAACAAGTAAAAACTAATTTAGTTCACAGACTTCACTAACTGTAATACAAAGTTCGGCATTTTTATTTTGATTTTCTAAAATTGTATTCAACATGGTTGATTGTTTACATCTCAGTCAACCTGTAAAAATGCAGGGTGCTTAAAGATGAATAAAAGGACGTCATTATAAACATCATGGCAGATCGCAATGCATCTTGTTTAGGTTTTCGAATAAGAAGATTAATCAAGATGAGGCTTTCGAAAACAGCCTTATTATGTAAAATATAGTTTTCTGGTGATTATGACAATGTTATGAGGTTGAACTGAAGATGATAGGTTTCGCTCTTTTCGTTCTGTGTGTAATCTGTGACGTTTCCGCACAATGTTGTCAAGTTCATGTTTGTGTTTCCTAGGTTTTTTCATTAGAATATGTGTGATTTCCTATAGTAAATATAACAAACTGTTTGTTATCAACGAACGTTTTTTAAAATGTCCATTTTAATAGTTTTAAATGTAAATAATTCTATTTGTATAAATTTCTTTCTAAAAGCCTATATTTGGTACTAGTAGGTATTCAGTACCATGGATAAGTCTCCAGAAGAGAGCTTTGACATTAAGAAACTAAACACGTCAAATTTTGGAATTTTTTTCCCCAAATGATGAAAGCGTTCTACGTTTCGCTGAAGCCATCGGCATGTTACCCGCTAAAAAGGAGTATCATTGTTCGAAATGCGGCGGGGTCCTGAGACCAGTGCAGGACCCTACACTAAAATGCAAATACCGATTTCGCTGTATAAAGCGGCTATACAGCGAAGGGGTATCAATTCGATGCACAAATGTCGTGAGTCCGATGCACAATACCTGGTTCCAGGGTATTACAATTGAGTGCAAACAATCACTCCTTCTAATACTCATGTATTATGCTCAAGTACCTGTCACGATTGCAGCCGGGTTGGTTGGGGTGTCAGAAGACACAGCAATTGATTATTATAATTTTCGCCGTGGAGTCTGCGCTATAGTGTTGTCGAACACTGACGACATACAAATAGGCGGACCTAGCCTGACAGTCGAGGTCAATAAAACGTTTCTGACCCAGCGAAAGGGTGGTCGCAGAAGAGCCATGCCAGGCGAAAGCCTGGTAATATTTGGCATATGCTGTCGCGAAACGAAGCGGGCATTATTCTTTCAAGTGTCGAATAAGTCCCGCGAAGTTTTGTGGCAGTACATGCAAAAATATATACGGCCGGGAAGCAAGGTTATTATTATCTTCAGTCTTACCATGTTATGAACTATTAATAGTTCATGAATTAAAAATTTAGATGCATTTTTGGACAATCGATATGTGAGCGTGTATGTGTGTTTAAATATGCTTCTGTGCTTTAGCTGTTATTACGTTTTTATTACTTTTTATGTAAATTGTACAGACAAATCTCTATGGCTATTAACATGTTAAGTGCCGCGTCAGTCACCGGTGACTGGCAGTACATCATTCTGTACTACGATACATGTGCGCGTGGCTTGAATGAAAACTCACTATTAAACTGTGTGGCGCTTAACGTGTTAAACGTTATAAAATGTGTTTAATTTTTGTAGAAAGTTGGCTGTGATTGGGTTATTGATTCGGATTTAGTAGAAGATGATTGTGGGGTTTGTGGTGGTGATGGAACTGGTTGTTCTATTAAGAAGCACCTTTTTGATTGTTCCGTAGAAAAAGGCTACATGCGTTTTGCTACAATTCCGAAGAACAGTCGAAAAATTAGCATTATAGAACTAAGACCGTCCGTAAACATGATTGCAATTTCGTCCGAAAATAGTTGTCATTTTTTCCTCAATGGCAAATAGTTTGTATTTTTTTCGAAATAATTTGATCTATTTAAGTTTCACAATTTCAGTATTGAAAACCGTGATGGAGAGTACGAACTCTGCGGCGCTGAGATGATATATAATCACCCCGAACCGGATCGAGAGACCGTGTTTATTAACGGCCCTTTAAAAGAAAATATTGATCTTTATGTGGTTTTCTTTATAGCCGAAAATGTTGGCTATTTATATCAGTATTCGATATTAAATGAAAACTACCTGTATAGACCACAATACCATTGGGAATTTTTGGACTGGCAACCTTGTTCTCATCGATGCGGAGGCGGAATCAGTATTGCTTTCCCCGATTGCGTGGAAGAATCGTTTGGGAAAACAAAAGCCGAGTTTTGTACTCATTTGAAAAAGCCAAACCCAAAAGGCATAAGTTGTAATAAAAGACCTTGCCGAGCTCTGTAAGTAAAAAGAATAACAGAAACGTAGGCTGACCTTCCCGTATAGCACAAACTGTATATTATACATTTATTATGCGTTTTTTAAACCAATTTTTAAACAATAATCGTATAATAAGCATTGATTTTCTTAATAAAAATTACAGAATTTGAGACGATTTTTGACGTGTATTAGACGGTGCTTTAAACATGTAATATACAGTAATTCCTAATAATAAATTACAAGGGTATTTATATACAATTTTTAGCTGATTTTTTCCTATATAGAATAAATGTTCATCTAATAAATCTATAAAAAACTTATAAAAAACGTATAAATCTGATTGACTGTAAACTGTATAATTTAAATGTATAAAAAACATATAATTGGTGTATAATACACTGTACTATAAGTGTATAAAAGTTATCGTTGAATAAACAGCCTAAATTTTACTTGAGATCTACATATAATATATTAATCTAATATACGTATAAAAGACATATAAATGCTTTAAAATTTCTACCGTATAAATTTTTTGTTGAAATTGCAAATATTAAACGTATAATAGTATCATCTATTAAATGATCTAAAATAATGTAAATTTAGATTGTCTAATAAACATATAGATCGTTTAATACACCATTTGTGCTATACAGGATGGTTCTATTAAACACATCATTATCTTATAACCATTTTTATCAAGGAAAATTTTGTCACATAACATTAAATTATCACGTATTCTAAAGCATTTACTATCAAAAAAGCAAAGGAATTACATCGCTATAGAATTTTTCAACTCTTCAAAATAAAGGAGTGACAAAATTTCATACGATAGTTTGCGAATTTTGTTTACTTTTAAACTCGGTGAAATTAGAGTTAACGTGAAAAATGCATTGTCACTCTTCACTAATCAACGCTACTCTCTGTCTCACTAAGTGTTTTCGTAGAATTAAAAAAAAAGGCTATTAACTCTAGAATCAGTGGCCTCCCACAACACGTTAAAAATACTTTAATGCTTTAGTATATGTCTATGAGGATAAACTGATTAATGTTTTCGAGAGTGAACAGTTTTATCAATCATAGAAATGCCTACTGTAATGTTTCCTTCATAATACGAGATTATTAACATGCTCTAATTAAGAAGAACTTAATTCAATCAAAGTGAATGGGATACAGCTTTATAAACAACCCTGCCATTTCTACTTGTTACTTTGACATTTTTGACATTAGTAGTCAAAAGGATTGATCACTTGCCGTATGATATGTCATATATTTATTTTCATGAGAAAAAAAAACTGACAAAGACATACATTCGATTCTGTTACTTTTAGAATTAGAGCAGGTATTGGATTCTTCAAGTTTCTTTATGTGCTTGTGCACGTACTGATTAGCATTGTCATAGTTATAACGGAACAATTCGTCCATGCTTAACTATCGTGATGCTTATATTAGGTCTACCGAAAATTTCTGTCCGTTTTTGAAACAAAACAAAATATAAATTTTTTCTTATCGCCAATTAACTTTATTGAATAATATAATTGCCATTATTATTAATGATCTCTTGCCAGAAAAGGATATTGCTCCAACATTGCCTTAACAACATCGTCGTCGATCAAAGATGGTCACCCAGAACATGGCTTATCAGAAAGGTCGAAATCACTTGTTTAAAATTTTTCGTACCATCTTTTGCATGTTCAATCAGAAACTGTACCTTCACCAAACACTTTTAATAAATTTCTACATGCTTCTGTAGCATATCTTCCTTGTTGAAATTCATATAAAATACAGTGGCGTAAATGAACTTTATTTGTCACCATGGGTATACTATCGTTTCACACTTAAGACTAATGTGAATCAATTTTATTGTAGTTTATTTCTACGTCAGTATGTACACATTAAGCGATAAAAATATAGAGCCGAACATGCAATAAATAAACATGTGCTTACGTGGCGAAAATGATGTCATAGATTCGGACATAACTTTCCGGTGCATCTAATATATGTTTTTTTTTGTTTTAGAAACAGTCATGCGTTTTATTAAAATTAAAGAGCATTTATAATTGTGAATTTTTAGATTACGTTATTGTAAAAATTTTAAAATGTTTTATAAAAAACGTTTATTTAGATGGAAAATTAGTAAGTGGGGTCCATGTTGCGGTTGTCATAAACAAGCAGGTTACCGCACTAGAAAAGTCGAGTGCATAAGAGAACCTAGTTTTGATGGACAAGCTATTACGATTTTGGACAAGAGCCATTGTCATGGACCACAACCTGCTACAATACAAGTTTGCTACAATGATCGTGGAAAATGTCGGAAAATGAAGAAAAAAGAGTCACCGATTTCCTATTCTGGAATGATGCAAGATCTTTGGCACATTATGAAGGTATGTATTGCAACGCGCATGATTTCGTGGAAATTTAGTTGGAAGGAAACGTCTGTTTTCTTTATTACTTTAGCCGTATTTTTGGTGGACCAATTGTTTCGAATTAATTTCAATTCGAAATTCCGGCCAAATTTCGCCAAAATACCATACTGAAGTCGTGTGATTTTCTGTTAGATATTGGTCAAAAAAAAAAAAAAACAATATAAATGGAAATGAAAATTTTCTGAATCCCCTAGTTTTTAAGGAAAGGAAACTGTATTTTAAAAGTTCGAAAATTATTTGAATGATGAGTTTGAAACTATGCAGAAAGCAAAAAAAGTCTTTGACAATTTACCCACCAATTTTCAAGTCAGTTTTTTAACCCAATCGTGAGTTCTTCTCACATATGTCCGAAAAAGTGTCAAAAAACACGTTATTAGCATTTTTTTTGTCTTTTTCGTTTTTTTTCAAAAACTAAACATTTATGGTGTTAAAATTATTTTTTACAAAAAGTATTTGAGTTTAAGAACATGTTTAAAAAATTTTCTTCATTTTGCCAGTAGTTAGTACAAGAGAATTTTTCAGTATATTTCCAATTTATTTTCCGGGTTGTAAAATCTGAGCAAAGAAACTGGTTAGTAGCATTTATATTGAAAAGTTTATTATCACTCTAAACACCACGTCAGCTACCGGTGACTGACAGTACAGCATTCTGTACTATGATACCTGCACGCCCGGTCTGAACGGAAAGTCGTTAAAAAACTGTGTGGCGCTTAAAGTGTTAAACAATCGTGCTTTAAGGGTTATGATGTAACTCTTTGATGGTACTTTCTCAAATTTCTATAAAGTGTCTAGCTCGTGAAAACACTATTAATAAGGTTAGCTTCAGTTTCTTAATCCATAGTCAATGTTTAGAGCTTCGAATAAAAAAGCTAAAGAAATTATTCTGTAATGTCATACAGATTAATTGTAACATATTTCTCTAATAATATGATTTTTTTAATTGAGGTTTGCAAATATAGGACTGTTACAATTTTAATTTAATCAGGGACACTTAAGGACTAACTAGACATTGACATTGAAGTAGCATTTGTTTATTGTTGGCCTTCTTAAAAATAACTCTTGTATACAACAATTAATGAATGGAAGTAATTTGTTAAAGGAAAGAGTTTTTCCTTTAACTTATATTATCTTAAAATGATCAACTATACTCATTTACTGAGTTTTGTACTCTTTTTTTGCAAGCCGTACTCTTTTCTAATCATGTACTCTGAAAGTACTCATTTGTGTTTCTAAAACATTTTTTTAGATTATTTTATTTCACTTTTATTAATTAAATATTTAAAATTATTTTGACAGTGATTTGAATTTCACGCGCGCATATTGTTTGACGTTTTCAGCACATCAGAGGACAGGGCAAACACTAGACACGAATTTGTGATTTGAATTTTGCGCGCACATATAGCTGCCGTTTCTGGCACAATTGAGAGGTCGTATTATGAACCTGGAAAGATAGATAGATAGATACTACAGATCTCTTTTTCTAGCAGCGTCAAAATTACATTTGGGAAAAGAGAAGGAAATATTTATTTCTCCAATATTTGTGTACGTAATTCCCAAAATAATTTTTAGCCCTTTTCAAAAATAGTGTTTTGAACAAGACAATTTTCGTTATAGTTACTCAGAATTACTCAACTCCTTTGCTTTATACAAGACTGAGTGAATTTGCAAAGTAATTTTCAACTCTGTTCCGAACGGGACACTATTTTTGAAAACGAATTTTGATGTGCAGTATGTACGTCTTTACGCATGGGTAGTATGTACGGCAAAGTTCTCTTTTTTCACCTATGAAACACTTGAAAATTGTACTCTTTTTGAACAAAAAATACTTGGTCACCTTAATTATCTTATTTATTTTAGTCAGAAAAAATGACTAACCTTAAATTAGTAGATTCTAGTAGGCCTTTAGCAAAAGAAATATCATTGGATTTTGCTCGATCTTATTAAATATATGTTAAATATGGCTAAATTAAGCTATCTACTTACTTTAAAATTTTGTTTTTAAGCGATTCGATGAAGAAGCCAAGTCTGCTGTAAAAAAGAGTATAGTTGTAGAGAAAGGTAGTATCTACGTAGACGCTCAGACGATAAACAATTCAAAAGTGATCGAAGTTCCCGAACTGAAATCGTATCATAATGTCGATTTGAGCGATCAAGGTTTTATGAACGAAGGTGACCGAGTTTATGATGAAATATCGCCTTGTGATCGCAGAGTGTATCTCGGAAAGACGGTATGTCATCAGAAAAGGTTGCGTCCATGTCACAGAAAAACGAAGAAAAGCATAGACGAAAATTATGACGAATAAAAATACTAATATTAATTGTTACAATTTGTAATAAAATATGACTTAAAAAGCATTATCATATAATTGCATAAATAAAGAGTAATTCACTTAGTCTTAGAGACAACTGCTTAATTTTATTAAAAAGAACTTAACTTTATTCGCAGTATTATTACAATTTATTTTCTCTTTATAGAATATTAACGAAAATTTACATAATATTATTTTACATTATTAACAAAGAGTAAATCGAGAAATTATCCTTAGCGAAACGTAGCGCAACAATATCACAGATGAGTTATATGGGATTTAAAAAATAATAAATGAAAAATCGTATCTTTGAAACAGACAATTATGTTAAAGGACAATTTTCAGAAAATGCAATTATTTTATCTTATTCGAGCAAATGATATGTTTGTTTCCGAAGAAAAGTCACTAATAATCCTTTAATAAAACGGTTGATGGGTTGAAAAGAATGCAATAAAAGATAATCGAAATGAATCGACGGAATCGTGGGAAACTATCTTTAGCACTTTTGTTTGTCAAATCTCTGCTTAATGTAGCAAACTGCTTCAGGTTAACGGCTATGTCGCATGAACCAGTAGAAGAAGAATTAAAAGGGCCACCATTTCAGATCCTTTTAAACCAATACTGTGTCCGTGATGCATGGCGGCTGGATGTTGACCTAAAGAACACAGTGTTAACATTAAATTTATAAAATGTATTCAGTTTGAAATATAAATTAATGCTGTCTTATTAAATGATCATATAGGCCAGGGGTGGCCAGGCTTTTAATCCTTAATGGTGTCTTAATCAGTAAAAAGTAGTTCGTGGGCGACTAAAAGTATGCATAAACTGTTGTTAGTTTAAAAAAGATGTTTTGATTGGTTTATAAATCTTCATCCGAAACAATGTAGTCTAGTTCAAAAACGTATTTAAGTGTTGTTATAATTTCAATATATTCTCAAATGGGTTTGAATAAAAAGTGTACAATCTTGGGAAAAATTATATTTTTTTAAAGTTCTATGACTTTTCTTTTTGAGTTTTTATCGAATAAAATCATAATAAATAAAAAATTTAATATAGCTTATTGTTATAGAGAAAAAAAATTATAGAATTTCATCAAACATCCAAAGTTTTCGAAAACTTATAAAAAGTTTTAGAAAAACTGAAAGTTAAATAGAAGTATGAAGTAACGTTCAAAAAAATTTAAAATCAACCTTTAATTATCTTTTGATGCTGTTACCTTTAGTAAACGTTTCCTGAAAGTTTACTGACGGCTTATTAGTGAAATTCTTAACCACCAAATAACTTTCTGAATGTTCACTAGTGCTACTAGGGAAAAGTCTTTTTAAAGTATTTATTCTGTTATTACATATCTGGGCGACAAGTCCAACACTTTGATATTAGTTAAATGATCAAGAAACCGATGTTTGTACAGCACAGATAGTTTGGAGTACACCTCTGAATCTACGTATGGTAATGAATTCCCGCATGGTTCAATAGACTTTTGGAAAAATGGCCGATATTGTTTTTTATTGTTCATTATTCTCCTAAACTTTAATATTAGTTAAAAGACCAAGAAGTCGACTGTTACATGGTTTTCATATTATGGGGCATAACTCCGGAACCATGCATGGGAAACAATAGTGCTATAGTGCAATGGACTCCTGACAAGATGGACGATATCCGCAATATTGAAATCAAAATATCCGTTATCGGTCAATTTGCCGTGGTCTAACCATATGGTTGTCAATGACAACCATAGGATCCCACCGATTCAAAGACTACAAAAATGATAGCAGTATTGCTTGAAAATAAAGAGCGCTATTTGTGATTTTCATAATATTATTCTTTTATTCTTTCTTATTAACTTCTCATAGGAAAATAAATTCTACTCAAAACTAATGAAACTGATAACGATTGACTATTCTTACACTCAAAATTAATGGATTCAATTTTGTATACAGAGCAAAAAAGTCATTTTTCACATGTATTGTTATTTTTCTACTTAAATTTGGTGTAATATTTTAAAAATACTTGTTTCAAAATATTAGTTAGTTTATTTTAAAGATCTCTTCATGTCATACAATTTTTATAAAGATCATTTTTTAAAGGAAAAATTGGACTTTGAGATAAAATTGTTTACATTTCTTTACTAGTGTTTACAGATTCATAACTTCTGAAGTAATGGCTGACTGTCGCTAATATTTGATAAGAGACTTATTCTTGACTAATACTTTCAAAATATGCACTCTAATTTAAAATTTCTAGTTCATTAATAAAATTTACTTGTAAGTGTTTTAAGCTTATAATTTATATAATTATTACTATACAAAAATTTAGAAAAAGTTTATACAATATACACTAATGAGTTTTTTTTAAATTAAAAAAGTGTCTAAAAGGGTTAAGCTCTGATTGAAAAATAATGAAAGTATTTTAAAAATGAAGAGTTACAAGTCACTTACCATTTAAGATGTGGACACGGGCACTTGCTTTATTAGTTTTTGAGGCACTGCAAGTGTACAGGCCGGAATCATGGTCTAGTGCGTTTTGAATCAGTAATTTACTGATTGTGATCGAGGTACCTTTCTCGGTAACGAGACTGATACCCCCTCTTGGCGAGTCAAAGTTAATAACAGCATTATTGTGCAACCAGTCGATTGTGTTAGTTGGTTCAGGCGCATAATGCACTAAGCAGGTTAAATTGATTGTTGACCCTTTGTTTATAAACAGATCTGGGCCACCGAGTATTTCCGTCCGAGGCTCTAAAAGGGTTCAAAATATAAAAATTAATTTTCTAAATAATTGAGCTTTTTAATTTCACTGGGGTATTAAAATTTGTCTCAGTCTTGTTACACTAACAAGACATTTCTTATATTTTCTTGAAAAATGAACTTGAGACGTCTGAGCTTCAATGTTTTCAAAGCACTCTTATTCTATAGAGTATGTTTATTGCCCAATTCACTAAGCGTTGAGTTAAAAGAGTTAAAAGTGAACACCACTAAAACATAAATATTGGTATGCTGTAAGAACTTTTTCTTCCATGATAAAAGGCCTTAGTATGTTTTATGTAAAATAAAATTTGATAAATTTTAAGTCGCGATCTCTTTTGAGGACCTACAGTAAAATGTTCATCTCTTGAGAATTCAAGAAAATAAGTTGAATAAATTAAGGTTATTACTTTTGCAATTGAAATTAATTTTTTTTTTAAAGAAAAAATCTTTAATGTCGTTACAATTTGAATTTGAACATTTACGACATCATCAATAAAGTCAGTTTTGACGTCACTTGACACAAAAATAAAGTGTAGATTATAAGTCTCTTCTAAAATTAAGAATGATCATGAAAATTGTAAGAAATTAAAGTGATCTATCTTTCAATAAAATAAGTCTCAACATTTACGAACATTCAATATTTTAAAACGTTTTCTTTTCTAAGTAAAACCACTATTTTTTTTCTACTTTTGATCTTAACGTCACAGAACAAATAAAGTCAATTTCAA
>AGDA01064710.1:0-10300 GCA_000281935.1 Mengenilla moldrzyki | reverse complement strand
GTTTACTTTGCCATGACAATAAGCAAGTTACAGAGGCAAACTCAAATTTGTGGGTATTGATTTGAGAGAACATTGCTACTTTTATGGACACTTTTATGCTGCTTACTCACGAATAAGTTCACCTAATAGCTTGATAGCTTTAGCGTCTAATGACAGATTGGTTAAGAATATTGTGTACAAAGAAGTTTTGTAGGCCCTAATTTTTTACACATGCTAAACAAAACTGAAGCCGCAAAAACTATTCCTAATTAATATTAATACTTCTTAACGCGTGCGAAGCCGTGGGCAAACGCTAGTATATATATATATATCAATAAAAAAATTTTAGTTGAACAAAATATTTTTCATTATTTTGTGTTTTATAAGCCTATTTTATTTTATCAAAATGAAGTAAATTTTTTAGTTCATTGTTATTACTATGTTTTTAAGTGTTTGAAATTCACAGATGTACAGTGAATACTTAAAAAACTTGTTATAATTCAAATTTTTTAGTCAAGTATTCATAAAACTTGTTGAAAGTTTTCAAGACCATCAACATTGTTTCCCATAATTTAAGCTTAAAATAATGAGATAATAGCGTTTATTAAAATAATAAACTGCTTTAAAATTTTTTATGCAATAATGTTCTTCTTTTTGTTAAAAAAAACCATTTTAAATTTAGTTTCGTAATTTAATTTTTGTTTCTTATTTAACGGATGTTTAATGATAAACGACTGACTAAATGTAAGAGGAAACTTTTAAAATTTTCTTTATAAAAAAAAGACTAATTGAACTTATAAATTTCGTCACGTTTGTATTTTTCCCGTTTTTTTTTTGTTCTTAATCAGATCATTAAATTTTATTGAACTGCAAAAGTTTCATACATATTCTTATTTTATCAAAACGAAGAATAAATTAATTTTCATCTCACGCTTGTACAATATAATAAATGTTTTTAAGAACAATCTTAATGGCATATTATAAACGTTAGTGATTATTTTATGACAGAAAAGTATATCAGTAAACGCAACTTAAAGTACTGAAAAGAAATTTACAGAAATCTTTAAAATCATTGTTATTTATTATAGGTGCTTGATAATAAATTACTCGGTGACAACGGATGAGTTGTCAAAATGGACCGGAAAATTGTTAAGATCGTTTGAACGAAAGTATCCTGAGTCGTTCGATGAAGTGGTGAGCGAATGGTCGAAGCGCAGTGTTGACTCGTTATCGAGTCTTTTGAGTTGTATGATAAACGATTGCGAGACATCTGCAAGTAACCGGGAACAAAACTGGTTTGTTAATTTACTGAATCCGAATGCAAAAATCCGTCACGAAACACTGAATACTGTTTTAGTTCACATCGAAAAAAGTCACGATTTTGATTCGATTTTTTTAAGAAACTCCATTTCTGCTCGTTTTAATGACGATGATGTTGACATATTGTTCTTATTACTTGACAATTTCGATAAGATTCAGTTATTCTTCACTAAAAGTGAATTATTTAAACATCTGAAATCACTAATTTTTAAATTTATGAACAGTGATAGACGTATTATCGAGAAAACTGTTTCAATTTTAGTATCAGAACAAATGTTTGAATCCGATGAAATTAATGAGAAGATTTTTATGCTGATAATTTTGTTCTTGTTTCCAACTAATGATTTTGGATTGAAACTAGGACAGATTATAGTTGATTCATATTTTTTTAATAATTGGAACCAAACTAAAGACTTTGTTCCAAGTCATACGGATAACTGTTCTGATTTTATAACAAAATCACTTGAGTTTATTTGTACCAGGGAATTTTATCGTAATTTACTGAAAGATTATTACGGAAATGAACCTGATTTTTTTGAAAAGTCATCGAGCTATTTATTTTTGATAATGTTTCTTTTGATAAACTCATACCGATATTTTCAAAATGAAGAATATCTGCAAGAAATTTTAAGCTGGCTTTTGGCTCAAGAAGCAAGTCAAAGAACGCTTAAGAAAAAAGTTGATTTACATTTGAATTCTGTTCAGTTTTTAAAAAAAGCTCTTAGTGTTATTCGTCAGGAGAATATTTTTCCATTTAGTTGCGCACTGAAGCTTGTTAAAATGATTTTAGGACTTGTATCAGTACCGTCTATGCAACATATTTGGTTCGATTTTAATGATCGAGAAACCATATTAAAATTTAATATTATTTTAAAATCTCTTTCGTTCCTTTGTTCAAAATTGGATCAAAGAAATGATCAGGAAATTGTTGGGATTTTGTTGGAATTTCTCAAAACTAGATTTACGACTTCCGAAGATCGAATCTTGTTCTTCTTGAATATGGTTATGCTAAACGATTTCATTATAACTAAAGAAGAAAAAATGCGATTTTTAATTATGACGAAAAAATTAGTGAGAAATGGACGAAATAATATCAGAGTTATTTTGGCACCGTTGACTCTTAGCTTAATGGATACGGAAGCAGAGATACGTCAAATGACGTTGGATATTTTTAAGCAATTTACCGACGATACTGATGCCAGTATTGATAACGATTTATTAACTTTCATACAAGCGTTAATAGAACAACAAGAAGCGCTATTGAGCAATAATGAACAGTTACCGTTATTGATGCGTGCACTTTTCCAGAAGCGTTCAAAGAACTCGAATTTAGCTTCTTTTCAATACTTTTCGGATTTATTAATCAGTTCGGAAACACCAGTTCATATTTTGGCCAAATTGGTGACATTGTTTGAACATTTGAACTCCTATTCGCTTTTCAAAACTTATTTTAATATTGTAAACCGAATTATACTTAGTCATGAGTCAAGTTTTGAAAGCGGTCCGTTGTTTAACGAGTTTTCAAAAATCGTCTCAAGTGCAATTGGTCGATTAAATGTTCAAAATATTAGTAAACTTAAATCTGATTCGAATGAGTGGCTTATATTAAAGAAGTTGTTGGAAGACAATCGGGTTATTAAAGTCGACAGTGAAGTGGGCTTTAGTACTGTTTCAAAACAATTAATTGGAAAAATAAGCTCACCGATATTTAATAAAATGTCATTTGATTTACAACAAGATTTTGTCAATAATTTACTTGATTTGCTAACTGAACAAACAGTGGACTTAAAAACGACACAGAAATTCTTTGAAAGTGTCGATTTTGACTTTCGTTATGTTGAGGATACGTTTAAGGAGTCAGCAATGGTGTTTTCTGTGCCGCTTTTGTCTTCTAAATTTTGGAGAAAATTAAATCTAGTTTTGGAACTTATTCAGAGTAAAGAAACCGTTTCTAGTGCTGCACTTTTTCTTGAACGGTTGTTTATCATTTTGCAGAAGTGTTTAGTACCCGAAGAGCAAACTATACTTGAATATACGAAGCAGTTGATTCTTTCGGCGATTTTGCAAAGTGCAAAATCAATGGTAATAAATAACGAACAAAATCGCTTTGAAACGCTGTTCAATTTAGAGGCAATTGTTGAATGTTTCCGAATGAGTGATAATCCTCAGACTCATCATCATGCAATGCTAGTGTTAAGTTATGTTGCGGAGTATTTGCCGGAACAAGTATTGCATAACGTCGTTAGTATTTTCGTTTTTATTGGTTCGACTACAGTTCGGAAAGAGGACGCTTATAGTTTTGGGCTGTTAACGAAAATCATCGAAACTATTATACCGATTTTGAATCGAAACAACAAGCATTTAGCTAAAAGCGTTAAAATTTTACGAGTTTTTGTCGATGTGCTACTAGATGTGCCTGCTCATCGACGTTTGCATCTGTTTCAAACATTGCTAAATACTATGGGCATTGATGAATTTTTATGGTTGTTCGTTTTGTTGGTAGCCGAAACTGAAATGCGTGATCTAAAAAAGGCTACAGATGATTCGGATACTAGATTTGATTTTGTGAGTAGTTTGTTGTCCGAAATCGGACCAAAGTATAGCTTAATGCTTGCTGAACAATTACTTGCTTATTTGACCCAAGTTTCTGAAGATTTCGGATCGTTGAGCACACAGCCGAGGTATAAACCGTTCTATGAAACGTTCAATCCGGAAAATTACTCGTTCGAGCAAGTGGAACGATTCGTCACCATTGTAATTGGCTTCTTGAATAAGTGGCTAGGCTCTAAAGAATTGCTGGAGCTGTTAGCGCGTGTTGACAGCGTTACCGAAGCAGAACAACTCGAACCTTTGTACAGAACCGTAATGATCCAAGTGCTTATTTTGATTAAGAAACTACGTGAAGTCGCTAGGAAGTTTCCAACAAATGGCAAACATTTTTCCGCCATTATGTTGCCTAATTGCTATGCAATTTTAGCTAGTTTGAACTCATTTTTAAGCGACGATGTTTTTATAGTAGTTGCGACTGAACTACTTGATTCTAGCTTACTGGCTATAAGACAAAAAAGTCTAGAAATTTTAAATACTAAACTGTTACATAAAAGTTTTCATCAATTTCAATTCGATAAATTACTACCGATTTTTGAAAAAATTGTTACTGTTGTTTCAAACATTGGATCTGATGATAGTAATATAAAAAGTAATTACAGTAGACTTCTATACGAACAAACTGCTCTTTTGAGCTTAAAACTTTTAATGAAAATCGCCGGTGATGAATATTTAAATAAATTTGAACCAATTTTACAATCGTTGCTCGTATTATTGAATTCTGATAAAATTACAGGTATGTATTCTAAAAAAATCATTTGAACAATATAAAATATTAATATTTTATTATTAACAATCAATACTAAATTATTTGGATTTGTAATAATTTCAATTATATTTTTTATTGCTAAATTATTGGTGTGTATACTATATTTTGTTGAAGGAAATGAACATTTTAAAATAAACATACAGTCGATTCCGGTTAATCGGACCACATTGGGACGCGATCATTTTGGTCTTAATATTCGGCTGGTCCGATTACACAAACATGCCCTATGTCACAATACGAGTCGTACTATATGTAACACATTAAAATGTCATTATGATCTTTATTGTACGACACACAAGAACTATTGTTGCTTATGAGCTTTATTCATTGAATAATAAATTTTAAACAAATTCTTTAAATGATCTACACGATACTCAGTATGTGAACCACAATAAAACAAGTTCTTATCAAATTTCAGTCAACTTTTAAAGAGCTTATCCAGTGTCATCTGACCCATTCTTTTTACGCACTGCACTTGAACAAAATCATTACAAACATCTAACGTAGCAATGGGACTGCCTCTTCTTTGACCCGTTTAAAAGAAATTTTGGTCCTAATAAGCGAATAATATTAGGCTTATGTCATAGGTTTTGTTTCGGTTCTTTAAGATTCGGTCCGATTAACCGGTATCAACTGTATTTATATTTCTATATCACATTTTTTACTTAATGTCGTATATTTTCAAGGTAATTTATAAAGGTTTTTAGAATGTTTATTATCTGCTTAATTTACACAAGGATTAATCGTAATTCGTATAATATACGAAAAAAAAAAAAATATTAATAAAATCTTGTAATTGCAACAATCTTTAATTTTAATAAATTTTTATAAATTGAGTGAAGAAATTAATTTAAATTTCTAGATTGGTGATTTAGTTATAGTTTTTTCATTACAGAGATTTAAAATTAAAAAATTTTTATGTTAACTATATTGTTGCGACAATATAAACTTCTAACTAAATGTCTAAAGTTTTCTTAAAGTTTTCCGTTATGATTTTTTGCGAAACTCAAATTTCAATATCTTTGCACAATTTTTCTGTTTGAAACTTTTTCATTCGTTTTACAAACATTGATGTTAATTTTTTATTCCTTGTATGTTAATTTAAGTTAGCGATGCACAACCGAAGGCCCGTGAGCCAGATTCGACCCGCTAAGACGTTTAGTCCGACCTCAAATTGAGTCAACACCAAATATGTATTTTTGTAAAATATCAAAAAGAAAGTTGTAAATCATAATGATAAAGTCGAAAATTTTTACGCTTTCTTACATGCACCAATATTTGTAGTGCCACTGGGAGTCTTGTGAAAATATAATTCAAATTGCATCGAAATTTGTAGGGCACCCATTTGTTTTGTGTAATTTAAATAGATGTGCAACATTAGTATTTGACATTTTTATGGAGTAAAAACTTAAGTCTATTGAAATATTTTAATAATTAAATAAAAAAAAGTTAACTATTAGACTCTAACGTTGAGAACGCGGAATCTTATTACTCCAAAAAAGGCAACAAAAAATAAATTTACAAATATTTTGAAAAAAAAAGAGCAAGTACAAAATTTTTTATGATTTCGTTGAAAAAGTTACGTTTTTTTAATTAATGAGGTGTCGCTAAAATACACAATTATGAAAAATCCGGTCTGTGAGATCTTGTCATGTTTATTCCAAGCGGCGGGCAAAAAGAGATCGGGTGCCATTGGTTTAAGTAATACTAAAAATTTAACTATTTGATTTACTTTAAAAATGTAACTACTAAAAGACAATTTTTTTAACTCTTAGTTTATTCTGCTTTCGAAATTTAGATAGATTTATAAAACTTTTGCGTATTTTGAGACTTAGTAAGTTTTTAGCAAAGTCTTATTTTGTAATAATTTTCAAGTAGATTTTTATGCATTTAGTTTTAATAAATTTGTTCATATTTTTTTACATGTTCAGCACGAAACAGATATTTAATGAGCTCCTATAGATGGATTTTTAAATAGGTAAACATAAATGTTGTGTTTGTTTTTGAAAGATTGTCGTTCAGTTAACAGTAATTGACAGTTTTGAAATTGTACTATTTGACGTATGCAAAATGCACAATATTTAGTATACTTTCTTAGAAGAAAGTAGGAAACTTTGCAATGAGTTATACGAAAATGTCTTGTAATAAAAATGACTCGTTTTTACATAAAAGTAGAAATATCATTTGAATCTGATAACGAAACAAAAAGAAAACGAAGAAGTATTATTATTTGAAAGAAAACCAGTTTTAGAAAACATTACAAGTTAATGTTTCGAAACTTTTTAAGGCTTTATTGTTATACTTCGTGTAACATTATAAAGAGAAAACATATTTTTGAAATTGAAAAAAATTAACTTTTTTTGTGCTCGTAAGCAATTTCAAAAATAAAATTTATAAACAATTTATTACAGCCTGTTTTTACATAAATTTCTAATTTAAATCTTATTTTTTATAGGGAACTTATTGGCGTCGGTTATATTAACAACTGTTGAAATATGTACACGCTTGAAAGTAGATGCAATTAACTGCTTACCGAAACTAATTCCCGTAATTTTGAATGTAATTAATAAACAGAAAGCACATTCCGATCCATGTTTATTACTAAGTTCATTGACAAGTTTGGAAAAAGTTTTAGACACGTTAGCTTTATTCCTGAGCCCGTTTTTGTGCCAAATTTTAGTCGACGTTTCAACTTTGGCTTCGACTTCAACGGTTAGTCAAAATTTGAAATCTGATTCGGTCTCTAAAAAGTTGTTAGCTATTCGAAAGAAAGTATCGAACTCGATTCCTTTACGAGTTCTGCTTGTGAAGTTCGTTGATGCCTATGAAATATTAGAACAAACTGAGCAATATAAAGCTATTGTTGTTTTGCATGATATTTTATTGGATTCGTTTGAGAATTCAGCCGGAAACGAAACTGATTCGTTATCGAAATCTCTACAGACGGCATGTTTAATTAGTTTTCGATTTAGACAAGTTGTTCATCAAAAATTGAGCTTAAACGAAATTAATGAAATTGAACAAAAAGCTTTAGATACGTTTACAATAAGCTCCTTAAAGATATCTGAAACGAATTTCGGAATTTTTTTTAATCAAGTGTTTCAATGGAGTGCTAAAGATAAATCAAACCAGCGTTTATTGACGTTTTATCGGTTTTCCAGGACTCTTGCTGCTCAGTTAAAAAGTTTATTTGTTCAGTTTGCTGGAACTTTCCTAAAAAATGCAGCAAAAGCTCTAAATTTCTGTAACCGGTTAACACTAAAGACCCAAGATCTAATGTTCACTGGTAACGAAGAACTTTGTAATTTAATGATTGAAAATGTTTCGGAAACGTTGCGTTTGATTTTCGTAAATGATTGCCAAAACTTCCTGAATAAAGCACGGTTCGATTTATTAGTGCAACCGATTGTTGATCAATTAGCAAACCTTTTGGGATCGGATGAAATGATTATGAGTAGATGTGCGAATTTTATAATACCGTGTGCGGCACAGTTGGCTGAAACATCATTGAATCATGCGTTTTGGAAGGAATTGAATCAAAAAGTACTTGAAAAGGCTCGTCATAAGAGGCCAGTCGTACGACAATCGAGTTTATTATGCTTATGCGAAATTGTGCGGAAAATCGGCAATGAATTCCTACCTTTATTGCCAGAATCAATTCCTGTTTTATCAGAGTTACTTGAAGATGAAAATGAAAACGTGGAAAAAATTTGTCGCAGAACAATTCAGGAATTAAGTGAAATTTTGGGAGAGCCTGTTGAAAAATATTTTTAGGCTTTTGTTCAAACGAAGGGTATTAAAATAATTATCAATCATTTCCCAATAAAAAGACATTAAAGTTTTCAACAAAAATATTTGAACTTTTCAAATGTTGCTTTGAAGCTGGGATTGGAGCTTGCAGATAATTTGAAGTAAGCCCTTTGTGTTTTTCATTTATTTATAAATCTGAGTACAGTAAGACCTTGCTTAACGTGTAGGATACGCTCCATCAAAGTAGAGAGTATTTGAAAACAGCCCTGAACGAGGGCTATCCACAATTTCGAGAATCCTTGGTCGAAGTAAAAGAAAGCTAAACCGAAACAGCGTTAAGCGGGGCCCTATTGAATTTTTATTTTTGATTTAAAAATTATTGTCATTTTTCGCTGTTTTCTTTTATGATTGGAAAATTTCTTATAAATGTTTCGCAATTATAATGAAATTGTAAAGACATTAAAACTTTTAATGTGAACGTCTTTTTTCACGGTTTTCTCTATCTTTAAATATCATCATAAAATTTTATAACTAACATTTTATCACTTGTTCGATTTTTCATAGAATGGGATGCTAATATTGACTTTTTTCTTTTTTGTGAGTCAAATTGAACTCATATAGGAGAACTACTTATTTGCTTGTTTTTCATATTAATTTACAAAAATAATAACATGTTTTAAAATTATAAATCAGGAACCTGAACCGAACCAGAAAGAAATAAAATTATTTGAACCGAATTAAATTGAAGTCAAACCGAACAGATTGATTTTTATGCAAAACCTAAAAATCACTAAAACTTAAAACTTAATTTTTTCAATTTTTTATTTTCTTCAGCAGCACATTTTAAATTTTGCAAGTGCGCATTGACGCACGTTTCACATAAACTGGATTTGTTGCAACGGTAGTTTTAAAATGCATAAAAGAGAAGGCAGAAAGAAAAAAAGGTGATTGTAAAACCCGAACAATACACATAATGGTTTGAATAAAAATAACAATAAAAATTGATTTTTTGATGTGTATACAACAAATTAAACATTTTTAAAATGATCTGAAACCTAACCGAAAACAAGTTTAAATCAAATCGAACAAAAAAATAAAAAACGGACCGAATCGAACCGAAAACCGAACCGAAAAAAATAAAATTACTTGAACTGAACCGAAATGATGATTTCGGTTCAGTTCAGGTCCCTGCTATAAATAGCAATGTTAAAGAAAAGTTAGGAAACTGTATAGAACTTGTAAAAACTGTTAAAATATTTTTAATAAGTAAAAATAGGCGACTAAAATCTAAAGTAGTAAAGTATATGTAATTATGCGAAAATTATTAAATATATCTATTTTAGAAATTTTTTGTAAAATTATTCAATATTTAATCAAAAACGTCAAATTGCCAAGCGGCAGAAGTTAAACAACTAATAATACAAAACAATAAAAGAAAATGAAATGATCATTTTTTTCACATTGGGTGTGTTTGAAAACTCAACAATAATTAACAATTTGGTAAATATTTTTTTTAAAATGTTGAATGAACTGCTTAGAAATACTAAATCTATATCTTATTCTCAAATAAATCATACTTTTTTTAAAAAAAGCTTAAATTATTTGTTTATCGAGACAAAAGCCTTTATTAAAAAGCCTTTACCAAAATAGTTGAATTTTTGAATGCGCCCATTGTGAAGTTCCTTCGTTATACAGGAAAAGAACAGAACTTCAAATTGTAACGCTTATCCCTTTAACAGTTTAATTTTTTTTCAATAATTTTTTTCCTCTACTTAATTGTTTTGCAAATTTTGATGAAAGCAAAGTAAAACTTTTTTGCTGTATAATTAACTAATTTTGACAAAAAATCAAGCTTTACATATTGGTTTTTTAAAA
>AGDA01064639.1:0-10977 GCA_000281935.1 Mengenilla moldrzyki | reverse complement strand
TTTTTTAAAAAAATGCCCGATAATTCGAATTAATTTGTATAATTTAAAAGTGACGACAAAAATCAAGCTCCTAAGCATTTTTAAGTGAATTTTTATTAATGTTTAAAAAATCAAAGACTCCTAAACGTGTAGACTTACGAACTTTTGTAAGAAACAATGATGTTAAATTAATTTCTGTTAAATAAATCAGATAACGGTTTTCATATTTTTTATGTTTTTTTTAATTTAAAGAGAATTATTTTATCGATAACATTTTGTTTAACTATAATTTGAATTCCTCGTACTTGCATTAACGAAAAAAAAATTAAAAGCTAGCCATTGTTTCGAAAAAAAAAATTAAAAATTAAATCATGGGCGATAATAATGAAAAAGAAGAAACGTAAGCAACTAGAAAAAGCATTAAACTAGAAACTAACTATCCATCTTTCTCTATCTATTCCATGGATTTCTTATATCAGGACTGTTTATTAAATAGAGGCGTTTTTCGATGCAACTAACTTCTTGAACTTTTATGCGCATGATTTCATTTTTACGCAAATTAAAAAAAGATATATAGTGATTTGTGCACTTTGTTTAAAAGTAGTCCGAAAAACATCAAAATTTAAATTTTATTAAGCAAATTCTTTTTTAATTAAATTCTTCAAAAAAAAACGTTAAATTTTTTTAAAGAAAAATTTAAGAATGTAAGGAACGTTAATAAAGGTTGACCGCTATTAAGAATATAGACAAATCAAGTTAATCGAAAACATTCCCTATTTAACAAAAAACACGGATAAAAATTTCTGTTTGTTTTTAAGTAGATATTTACTTGAAACTTGTACAAGTAGAGTTATATAATTAAAAATGCACATATACTTATTTTTTGCTATATATAGTTATTAATTTCAAGTATATTTTTACTAAATCATGATATTTTCTCTTAAAAACAAAATTTATTATACTAATCCCAAATCTAAGCAGAATTTTTCACCCGTGAGTCTTGATATAATAGGTCCATAAATAATACAACGTCTGTGAATATACAGCTTTGCTCTGTGGAAATCCTTATTTAATAAAGCAGAAATTTGAAAGCGATTTTTGAAGCTTTAGTCTCTGTTGTAAGCAACCAAACTAAAATTTTACATGTTAAAAGTAAATAAAGATTCTAAATAAATAAAGAAAAAATGTCAATGGAACAAAAATGAAGAATTCATATAAAAATAATTTATTTTAATAGGAAAACTAATTTTAAAACTTGATAACTATTGTAAAATTATTGTAGCGTTGTTACTTTTTTAATAATCAATTAAATTGAAAAAAAGTAAATTTTTATCCAACTTTTTTTAATGACCAAAGAGTAAAATTTTAATTTTTTTCAAATAAAAAAAATACTAGTATTTTTTTAACGAGAGTAGAAAATCAAGATTCTTTATAAATTTCAGTTTTATTTTACGCTATTTATTTCAGTTGATTTACATGATTTTTGCCGATCAAAAACTCATACAGTGATTTAAGACAATATGCCACAGCGCAGTAATTTAAGTAAAAATAAATAACCACTATTTCAAATAAAAATGGCTTCTGATATTTTTAACCGAAGACGTTGACTCTAGCAGCTCTAATATAAACACTAAGCGTGTGATTTAAAGAGGAAAACGACTTAAAAGCAATACCGTCATGCTTTGATATCGTTCTGCATACAACTATTGTTTTAGAAGGAAAAAATCAACATAACGGATTCGAATAAAAGCTCACAATTCTACAAAATCACAGTTGTTAATTGTAACGAAAACGTTTCGAAACCAAAGTGAGTGAAAAAAAATTCAATTGTGTACTTAAAAAAATCACATGAAAATTAGAAACATGTAAACGGGCATAAAGTTTTTTTAATAAAAAAAACAAAAGTTAGTATGAAAGCATCAATCAATAATTTGGTAAAATCGATAACTTCCCTACATGCAGCACAACAACAATAATATGAAACACAGACATGATATGGGTCAAAACAATTGCATTTTCTCACCAATAGAAACAGTATTATGACTCATGGCAACTGACCTTTTTATTACATTACAATTTATAGTGTTTATTGGGGTCGAACTATTGTAGGGTTAGAAAACAATAGGCTTGTTGTTCAAGGACTTTCAACCCTGTTTTTTAGGGAAACAGGTACAATGGGTTTTTTTATCGAACTGGTTGAATGATTCGAATCTTTATTATAACTCTTTCCACGAGAGAGCTATAATAAAAAACGACAGTGTGTGTTTATTAAAAAAATGACGCGAAAATCCATGAAAAGCCGAAAGTGACCTCGAAATTTTCAGAAAACCATTTGAGTTTTCACTATACGCAGTTATTATCTGTTAAACTGTCGTGAAGCACTCTACGTAAATAATGTACAGTTTTTTACTGTTTTATTATTATTATTAGTTCTAATTGTGTTATAAAAAACGTAACAGAGTACACACTCATCATTCCTACATACATGTATTTTTTAAATGTTTAGTGTTATTTTTTTTAAAACTAAAGAACAAAGAAAAGTAATTTCCTTTATCAACATTGAAACACGTTTGGTTCCTTATACATAATCCTTGATCAGTTTTTTAAGGGATGCGTATATCTGTTCAAGATCTTTAAAAAATCAATATTTGATTCGATCAATCTTCAAAGTAAAATTGGTTCTTACATCATCAGCATTTAGGATATTAAGAAGAACGTTTAATATTTAAAATTATTGACAACAAATCTTAAATTTCGTATTTAAATAACCTTTCGATTATTACGTTGTGTTATCGATAAGGAAATTGCATAATTATTTTTTTTTATATACGAAAAAACTCGGTTTGATGACGAAATTAACTTTCTAATAGTGATTAAAATTTAAATTAATAAAAAAAATAGGAAAGCATAAAAATTCA
Source organism: Mengenilla moldrzyki (assembly GCA_000281935.1). Taxonomy (NCBI): domain Eukaryota; kingdom Metazoa; phylum Arthropoda; class Insecta; order Strepsiptera; family Mengenillidae; genus Mengenilla; species Mengenilla moldrzyki. The sequence goes on along the minus strand of AGDA01064639.1, from coordinate 8,080 downwards.
GAGTAGCATGTCGAATATTATACTATTAGTGAACGCATAGAAAACAAATAGAATACGTAATGCCGTCATTGTTGGAGGCCCTGGAGGAGAAATATGGCAGTTTGATGGTCGATGACTATGCACAATCGGACGATTTATACGATGACGATGGTACGATTAATGGCAGTGGCGTTGAAAGTACCTTGTTGGATGGTAGTGGAGTGAGGGTGGCGATTTTCGTGCCGAAGGTATCGCCGAGGGCGTATATTCCATCACTACTGGTCTTGAACGATTGTGATATTACGACGGCTGGTGAAAAACAGGGTTTGAATGATAAGTGTGCTGATGTCGAAGAGCTTGATCTGGCTATGAACAAGCTAAGCCATTGGAACGAAGTGGGTCTAATCATTTTATCGATTTGTTTTCGTTTCGATTTTAGCAATGATTTCTATTTACGTTGTCCTTTATTTGACAGTTTTTGAAGGTTGGCTAGTTTTTTAACAAATTATTAACTGTGTATAAATAAATGCATGTTCAACATATTGAACAGTGGCAAAAAGCCAACTCTTTCCATGCTATTTCCTATATTGGCATTTTTCCATATAAACCAAATACTTTTAAAATGTCCATTAATTTAACAATTTTCTTTTCCGTATTTTTACTTTTTTCGGGTAGAAAGTTTCTAATTATGCATAGTTTAGGAGAATCTCTAATATTTTTTTTTAATTTTCGATTTTTTTTTTTAAACCAATTATTTAATTTTTTTATAAATCCTTAACGTATTTAATTTAATAATTGTTTTAAAACAAATCCATTATGTTAAAAATTTATTACTTGGAAAAAATATGTAATGTCAACAGTGTTAAGTATTCATATAAATCATTTATTAATAGTTTTGTAAATTTAACATTTCTATTTTGGCAACCTTCAGATTATGGTTACCTTCAAAATAGATTTAATGGATGCATTGATTTTGAATACTTCTCATACAATAAGAGCGACATCGAAAACTCAACACAAATTTATCTCGGATTGATTGTGATGAGATGGAGTTTTCGAAAACCACTTTCGTTTATTTGGAAGTTTCAGTTTAAATTGTTGATCGTTCTTTTTTCTTTAATTCTGTGATTTTGTTCATTTTATGTGAAAATTTGGACTAATTGTCCATTGATTCTGTCTAATGAACTTTGCGGAAACGATTTTTGATAGTTTTTGTCCACTAATAAAATTTCAAAGTAAAAATTATGATCAAAATTTCTTTATAGGAGTATAGATCACAAACATTAAATTCTAAGCCATCCTAAAAGTTACCAAAATTTTTAAGATGGCTTTAAATTTATCCTTACTAAAATGTGATGTGTTTCCGAATAAATAAATCCGAAAATAGATTACTTTTAAAATGTAACATCAAAAATTAGATATTTTCGATGTCGTTCTAATATTGCTATGTAATGTTTAAAACCTACAAAGATTTTAACGAACGTTTAATAAAAAATTTGAAGATTTTGCCCTCATTTAATGTTTTATAATAATCCTCTTAATTTTTCAATTTGAATAAAATAAATAATATGAACATGCTTACATGAAAAAAATAACAATTCAATAATTCACATCTGAGCGAAAAAAAATGTGTAGAAAAACTACACTTTTTGTTTAAAAACTTTTTGAGCAATTCAATTTGTGATTAATTATTTTTTGGGTTCAAAATGAAACATCATTTTTCGGAAAACTATACATTAGCTATCGTTACTATCGTTTTTAGACAGTGTTGAAAAATTTAATTTTTTTTCAATGAATCTTTTGACTTGACTGTCCAAAAATAAATTACATTTGTCAACACTGTCTAAAAACAATAGTAAAGATAACTAACGTCTACATAAATAATACAGGCGTTTTAAAAATATACTTTCAATAGAAGAACTATTACGTCATAGCAACTTGAATTTACTCAACTAGTGCGTTTTGTGTTACTTCGAGTAAGTTTTCTAAAAGATCTTACTAATCCAACTCTTTCTGGAGTATATTTTTGAAAACGCCTTATGTAATTTGAAACAGCCGTTGTCAATTTAAGTACTTTGCGATCCCGGTCTTATTTTGCATGAAATTCAGATCTTTTAACATTAAAAAAAAGTTTTATTACAACATTAAGAATGTCCACAATTTAAAAAAGAAAAAAATTTCTCGACATTTATCAATAACATTTTTTGCAATTTTTTTAATTTCGTTAAGAAAATGTTGAGTGATCTTTAAAAAAAATGTTTTTAATCCCAAGAATTTTTCATTACAATTTTGAATGTTTTCGTCTGCCACTAATGAAATTTTTTATGCCTAAAAGTCAACAAATATAATGTAAGTTTTACACTACATCAAATCTACACTAATCCTACACTAGATTAAATTCCTGAACACAACCTAAACTATTGTATGAAAGCGTATAAATGATCCTATACCGATACTGTCATACAAAAGTTACATTTAAAAAAAACTTTTTTTTATGGTAATCATCTTGAAAGCTATCAAAAAAGTATTTTGAATACTTTAAGAAAAAGAAGTCTGTATAAAATTATTTGAATTTAAAATGTGAGCACTTAAAAAACTTTAAAATGAGAATATATATGTAAAATCTGAATGCTTTTTTTACTAATAAAAACAAATATATCAAGAGAATATCAAATTAAAGATTCTTTTCTGATAACTTTCTGACGACATTTTTTAATGATTTTATGATCATTTTTATTTTCTGAAAAAAAGAACATTTTTTTGACATTTTTAAGTATGCCTTAAAATAGTTTTGTCTTTAAATCAGTTTTATGCCGATCCTATAAATCGCTCAAAAATCAAGCATACATATAAAATCATTTTTGTCTTAAAGTTGTATTTAATATTTTTTCATAAAAATTTTTAAGACAATCTTAAAAAAAAGGTTTTTCTATATGTAACTTTTGTACAGAAAGTGTCGCCTTTTAGGACTATTTATACAATCGTTCATACGATGTTTTTATGACAATAAAAGCCATACCAAGCAATACAAAAATAAAAGCAAAATAAGATCAACAGCAATTAAAGCAGAAATGTGTATAACAATCAGATTTCAAATCATTAATAACGTTTTTTTTAAGAATTTTCGTATTTTTATTAAGTTTCCATAACATTATTTTAAATTTGTTACGTAATATGTTTCATTAAGAACTTGCGTGTTTCTATTGTTTCCGTAACATGTACTCTTCTCTTAATTAAAATAGTTTTCCTAAAACTTTCCTGTTTTTATTGTGTTTCCATAACATTATTTTTAATCTGTTTCTTAACTAGAAAATTAACATGCCTTATTCCATATGGAATTCGAATTAGATTTTCGTTTTTAAACCAAGTTATTAACATGAAAACCCATTTTTTCTTGTGTGGGTACACTTATATATTCGTATTTAATGGAGTTAAAGAACTTTTGAAACATAGGTTTTTTTAATCCTTACAAAACATGAGATTCAAATGAAAGCAATAAGAAGAATTAAAAACATTTAAAAAACTGTTTTGTAAAATATAAATGAAGATTCATCTCGGGAGAAGATTGATTGATGTTTTTTGAACAATGTTGAATTTTTTAAATAAATATCTAATATACTCAAGGCTTAAAATCATTGAGGAAAATAATAGTGGAAAAAAGAAAAGTTTCGAATTTACGTATCTTGTAATACTAAGCAGAAATTGAAAGCTTTAAGGTTAAAGCAGTGACTTAGATTTAATTTGAAATGAAATTTCTAAATAGCAGAACAAAGCGTTATAAATAATTATTTCAAAGTATTTGCTTGTAATTGGACCTTTTGCACAAATGGAAAGTTTCCGATAAAACATGCCTCGACCTTCTTCATACGAACATTCATTGCATTTTCAATGCGAAAACAAGTTTCATTACTCGCTTTGTTTAGCAATAGCGAAATCAATGATCTCGTATACCTCACCTTCACTAGTTAGGAAACTGATCGAACTTTTTACAGATCTTGACTATATTGCGCCAAATGCCCCGTTTGCGGTTCCTAAACCTAAGCTTTAATCAGTTGTCAACCACGATAGATTGTACAATAGTGGCCAACAATTACCGATGGCAGTACCTGCAGAATTTGGTACTGAATTCGACACGCATCAGCTGGGAGAACCTTCGCAAATTGCTCGGCTGGTTCCCGGACTTGAAAGAGTTGCATCTGAGCCGCAACGATTTCCGAACCATTGACCTGGACGTGACCGGTTGTCGCAACTGTTGCGAACCGTGCGGCAATGACTGCAATAGACATTTCGCCATCCGTACGTTGCATTTTAATGGCAATTTAGTGAAAGACTGGAATGAAATTCGCAAATTCGGTGATATGTTTCCAAATTTACAAACGTTAGTGTTGGCCGATTGTCCTATTGAATCGCTGACAGCGTCGGTGCCGTTTGCCGGTCCAGCTTATGTTAATTTTCGTCACTTGAAAGGATTGAATCTAAACAATGCCTTGCTGTCTAGTTGGGATGAAATAGAAACACTGGCTAAGTTTCCGGCATTGCAGCAGTTACGAGTTCAGGTATCTAAAGCACTTAATTAACTAATATTAGTTACTGAACAAATTATTTATTTGCTCTTAATTACTATTTATAAAATTCTAATAAATTTTTAATTAAAATATAAAATAGGAATTAAAATTTATTAATATTGCTATAATATTTTTTTTAATTTTATTAAGATTTTTTTAATTTTTAAAATAATTTTTCCTAATAATATTTTTATAAAAAAATTATTTAAATTAACGTTATAAATATTGTCATATCACAATTTTCAGATAAATAACAAAACAAATAATGTGCTTTTATTTACAACCAATATTACCGCCATTTTAAAAAATAAAGTAAATATGAATAATATAGACATTTTCAAAAATATACTCTCAATAGAACTGTTATAGCTACTCAAAGTTACCCAACTTTTTTCTTTATGCAAATTCGAATTTTTCTAAAAGATCTGATTAACCCAACTTTTCTTGAAGTATATTTTTGAAAACACCGTATGAATATAAATTAAATTAAGTCTTCATCTAGTTATCTCCAATAATAAATAATTTATTCAAATTTCAGAATATTTATTAAATTAAATGTTTAAATTTTAATCAAAAATAGATTTATTTTATTTTATAAAAAATATTATTAAATTTTTATTTGAATCTTATTAAAAGTCATTTTAGTTACTCTCTTAAGTAAGTTGTAAACAGTTTATTAAATATATTTAATTAATTTTAATAACTTTGTATATTTAAAATACAGTTATTACTTAGGCACCAATTTAGTATTTTTAATCATCATTCGAAATTTAAATTGTTTTAAGAGAATTATATAATATTTTATTCATTGGAAATAAATTCAAAGAAACATTAACTTTATTATCTGATACATTCTCTTCAATGAGGGCACGAAATTTTTAAACTTTATTTGGTATAAGTGACAAACAAATAAAACATTCAAATGGTTTTTGTGAACATTTTTTTTATGTAAAGAAAATGTTCAGCATCCAGTAGGGGGGGGGGGTAATTTAAATCTTTAATAGAATTTTTAAAATTAATATTCTGTGTACCACAAATTGGTTAACTTATACTATTTTTAAGTTAAAAATATGCTGAAATAAACTAAAATGCGACTAAATCATAATGACGAGATAGGTGACGTGAGACAGTTTTCGTCAAATTTTAGTTTATTTTTAGTTTCTAATAGTGTAAATTTAAAATTTGTGCTATACGGGATTGAATAATAATGACTGAACATTAATAATGAAATGCGGTAGAATTAATTAGGAAATCGATCATAGGTTGAGACTCCTTGCTTAGATTTAAATAAGATGTTTAAAAAGGTAAACATATTTAATAATAATGTTTTCTTAACATTATAGTAATACATGCTGCGAAATTGAAGTTAAAAAAAAAGTTAATAAAACAAAAAAAGTACTTTTTAAAAACATTTTATTAATATAAACGAATAAAAAAATTACACTAGGAAAAACGTTTAATAAAATGAAATAATTAAGAGAAAAATATAATCAGCTAATAAAAAAATTATTTAGATTAGAAAAAAAAATATTACACTTAAATTAACTTTAGTATTCAATTTATTAAAAAAATATTTTTTAGTAATTTTAATGCAAAATTATTGAACAAAAAATTTTTATTCAGACTTAAGAAAAAATTAATAAAATTAAAAAAAATTAATATTATAACAGTGTTAATAAATTTTGCTTTTTATTTCATATTTTATTAAAATTTTTATCAGATTTTAATAATATATTATTACTTATAAATAAAGGATTTTCTCAGTGCAGTAGAATTTAGTTGAATTTTTCGCTTTATTGGAAATTAAAAATTTTAATTTATTGCTTTGAATTTTAGCTAAAGACGTGTATCAAATCAAGTTTTTTGATTATGCCTATTATTCTTATATACACATGTATTATCATGTATAACAACACCATTCAATAAAAAATGCAAAGTACTAAATAAAATTATTAAAGTAACTTAAAGATTTTTCAATAATTTTTAGCTTTTTTAATAAAATTACTAGTTGCAAAACTTTTTATTTCCTATGTGTCTCAGTAGGTTTTTATTTATTTTCCTTATTTAAAAAATTCATTAAAAACCGTTCTTTTTGTGTATATTATGTGAACATTTAACATCTATTTACTTTGTTTTTTTTTTTTTTTGAAACATTATCAATACTTTGACATTATAACCACAAACATAAATCAAATGCATTATAAGAAAATCTATTTGTAGTAAAACGTATATCGAAACTTATTTATGCATGCCAAGAACAACATTTGTTTGATTTTGCTTTTAAGAAAAGATGCTTCTTTATCAATGATATATGTCATTGTAATCACAAATTGAATTTTTTTTATAGATTTAATGTAATATTTTATTTGTTACAAAATTAATACCAATTGAAAACATTAGTAAGAAAACTGCTTTATATACAACATATTTTTGTAAATTAGCATAGTAAAACCTTCATGTTTCTTTTTAATTAATCAAGAAATTAAGATTGAATCTTTTTATCCGTTGTAATATTCCTGCGAACAAATTTTTAAAGTTGTCTGAATGTGTTTAAACTGTGACGGATACATATATAAGCTTTGATATATTCCTGTTTCTTTAACACATTCCGTAAACGATTCGAAAGGAGCATTTTTATTTGATCTCAAGTCATCCTGTGTAATTCTATAAATAAAACATTGTATGGAAAATCTAAATTTCAAGTGTAATCGTTAATAAAAAACAATCGGGTAATTTTTTAACTGAAAACATGTAAATTTCTTCAATGTACCAAGATAACAGAAATAACACAAAGCGTATATACATGTTTCTCTCTTTCATAGTTAAAATCATTAAGAACACTTTAAAACGTTGCTTGTTGGTAGGGTATATATATATATATATATATATATAATAAATAATACGTCTTTAACACAATGGTATTTCATAATACACATACTATTTGAGATGAAGAGATTAAAACCCAACCGGTTGGTGGACCAAGTAATATTTTATAAACTAAGATGGGTCGCACACATTAAAATAAAGCAACAAATTATTTAAAATAATTTATTAACGTACTTCAAAATATTTTACTACCTTACAATTAATGTAAAACGATTATTATTTTACTACAAATTTTTTAATACCAATGAATAATTTAGTTGAGGTGAGGGTTAGAATATGATTTCTTCGATTCAGTCGTCTAAAGACCAAATAGACAAGTAAAAATTTCAAGTTGGCTGCAAAAAACTTTCAAATAAATCGCGGCTTGCTTGACCTAAAAGCTCTTACAATATTATAATTAACATGTATTTCCTGCACTTTACGTAATATTCATATTAATTAATTATACTTAGCACCTGTACCAATGTAAGGAATAATAATAATAATAGTCAGTCTCAATAACTTGACAGAAAAATGCACTAACTATTCACGAACCGATTTATTTCTGACGTTAACCAAATGTTCTAGTTCCAATTCTGTCTTAGTAAAGTTGTTTTTTTACTGCGAGGTTATTACAAAATTAAATAATTCCCTAAAACCTCTTTGAAATT
>AGDA01064562.1:0-21693 GCA_000281935.1 Mengenilla moldrzyki | reverse complement strand
ATTAATTCGATGAATGTTTTAAAGAACTTCAGTTAATTTTCTCATAATATTAGCAAATTAAAATCAATAAACTTTGTTTATAATGCCAATATATAAATTACATGGTTCGTTTTTTGTTCATATTTTGAACTCTTTAGTAGATTCGGGTATTTTTATTTTTCAATATGTGCACTGCATACAGTAGTTATTTTAAAATTTACCATTGAACACAAAAGTTTTTATCCATGTTTCAAAATAATATTACAGAAACATTATCATGACAACAATAAATTAATATATTTTAAAAAAATTGTCATTTAATCATGTTGCGCTTACATATATTTATGAATATATCATGAAAAGTTAGCAGCTTAATATTTTTATGCCTTATTAATATTTTATTTTAAGCGACTCTCAAATAAGAAGAATGTAAAAAACTGGCACTTTTAATAAAATATTTCTGTTTTTTGTGCCATTTTTTACGTTTCTTTTGCTGCACAAGCAAATAAATTTCATTTTTATTATTGTAGTTTTCCGAACCAGGCAATCAAACTTTAAGTATTTTAACGTTTGTGCCAGCAATTGATGACGACGGCAAGTATTTAGTGTGCCGAGCAGAGAATCCTTTAATTCAGGATAGTGCATTGGAAGATAAATGGCGGCTTAATGTTCATTGTATAAGAAATTGATTTTTCCCCGAATTCTTTACTGGGATTTTTTTAATAAAAATTCGCCCAGAAAATGCTATTTATCTATGTTTGCTGTATTAGTTTTTTTCCTTGTAGATATGCCCGTTGTTACTTTAAAAATGGGTTCCAATCTGAATCCAGATGACATTAAAGAAGGCGACGATGTTTACTTTGAGTGCAATGTTCGTGCTAATCCGAAAATGTATAAATTAGCCTGGTTTCATAATGTAATTTTTTATACTGCGTAACATTGTTTCATTTACGTCTATTTTTTAATTTTCCGTTGTTTAGGGTAACGAAATACATCATAACATCACTGCTGGTGTGATCTTAAGCGACCAAAGTTTAGTGTTGCAAAGTGTGATAAGAGATCGAGCTGGAGATTTTACTTGTTTGGCCGCTAATTCCGAAGGCAAAGGCACAAGTAATCCGGTCACGTTAAACGTCAAATGTAAGTTACTTAATTTCAAACCTCGAAGCTTAGCACGTTTTCGATTAAAAAAATTTATACGTATTTTCAATTTAATCAGCATATCACATGTGCTCTTATTTTGCTTTTATTTCCTTTCTAAAAATGAAATTATACTTAAAAAGTATAATCCGTCAAAAATGACATTTAGTTTCTTATAAATTCATTTGTAAATTCGAAGCATTATTTAGTACATGAAAGCATTTTGTTTCTTTACACGTTTAGTATTATATAAATCTAAAATTTTTATTTAGTTTAAAATTGCTGGGATTTTTTTAATTAAAACATCTTTAGTTCTTATAGCCAAAAACCTCAAAAATAAGCTTCCTGTTGATTGTTTTATATTTTTAAATATAACATAATTTTTAAAATATATCATTCAACAAATCATAATAATCTGAAATCGAACTGAATATAAATTAGCGTTCTTTTTATAAATTTTAGTCTATTTTATACACAAATTACCTAAATACGTCTAGTTTCTTAATTCATTTACCAGACAGCTAGTGCATATTAATCAAAATGCTTGATTGTTAAATTACTTATTTGTTCGATTAAAATATTAAAAACATCTATAATGTCATATTTATTGATTAAAATGTTTATTCCTTCAGATTCGACAGTATAGTTCCGAATGCTACTCTGGGAGCTAATTAGTATAAAAATATAAATTTTGTTAAATAATTTTTGATTCTAAAGAAACAAATGTCTTTTGAATCCCATAACTAAATTTGAATTAAGACTAAGTTATAAACATAATAATCGAATAATTAACGTTGATTTACTTAATAATAATTATAAAGTTATAAGACGATTACTGACCTGTTTCAAGCGGTATTTAAAATTTATAACATTTAAAAACTACCATGAAACAAAAAAAGATTAAATTTAGCTTCAAATTACGTATACTATATTCGTCTAATATACGTATAAAAAACTTAAAATTGTATTAAAATTACCACCGTATATTTTTTTGTTTAAACCGAAAGTATTAAACGAATAATAGTACACCAATAAAAATTTCTACTTAGAATTGAGACTAGTATAAAAATTGTTGTTTTTACAAAAAATATCTTAAAATTTAGTAAAAATATACTTGAAATTAATATTTGTATACTTTTATAGCAAAAAATAAGTATATTTATACGAGTTTTTAATAAATAACTCTACTTGTCCAATTTAAGTAAATATCTACTTAAAAATAAGTAGAAATTTTTATCTGTATATCATATAATAAAACAGTGATTTGCAAACTGGGAGGCACGGATTAGTTTTAGAAGAGACGCGAACATTTGTCATAGTAAGAAATTTTCTAATCGTTTTTTTTTAGAATTTGTGAGAGTTCTTAATATTTTTTTTTTTAATATTAAATATTTTTGTGTTTATATAATTTTATAAAATGATAAAGGAAGTGACAAATTATAAAATATTTCCAGGGGAGACGCAGTAAAATATTGTTTGAAAACCACTGTATTAAGCGATCTAAAATATCATAACTATAGATCTTCAATAAACGTTACTATCATTTAATACCCCGTTTGTGCTATACGAGATAATTCTTTGAATTAAAAGTTTTGATGTTCATTTGAATCCTAATTCATTAGTGGTAGCATTAACGAGATTGAATCCATCCTTAACAAAATCTACACATATTAATCAAAACTGGTAGAAATTATTCGAAAAACAACCTTTACAAAATTTGTAAATAGTAAAAAGACCTACAAGCAATTTACGAAGCCATTTTTTGGTTTCATTTTTATTATATCCAAATTAATAAAAAAAGTTATTTTTTGGGGTTTTTTATCTTTACTTGAGAAGTCCTTGGTGCTGTATTTTTTAATTTAAATATTTTAGAAGACATAAATTACGGTTTCAGCAATGATATCAAAAAAATTATCAGTGAAACCAAAAATTTTTATTTAGCAAAATTTATCTTCCTTTTATTCCATAGGTCAAATACTAGTCAAAACAATATGTATAATGATGATAGCGTTAAACTTTTTTTTGGAATAGGTTGCTGCATTCATCATTTAAGGGATTTACCTTTTGAGTAAAGCAAAACGATTTTGACTGTGCGTTCTGTGTCTTGGTATTGACATAGATATCAGCAATGTGGTTTTAAAGTTATTTAAATACGTCACAGTTGGAGCAAAAATGACAGTCAGTATCTTCCAAAATGAGAATAATCATGAGAATGAGCATGAGTAAGATCATGAAAATAGATATTTCTCATTCTCGTTTCTTGAGAATAAGAATGTTGTCATTCTTAGAGAATGAGAATATTCATGATTGTTCTCATCTTGGAAGATACTCCATTTTGTTTTACTCAAAACGTGTAAAACTTTTAAATTAGTGAATGCAGCCAATAAAAAGTAAAATTTACTTTGTAAATTTTGAAAATTTGAAAATATTGAAAAAAATAAAAGAATTTTTCTTGATTTTTGGCAAAATAAGGGTTTACTTAATAATAAACATATACATTGATTGTATCTCTTTACTATCTACAAGATTTGTAAAAGATACTTTTTTGAAAAACAAATGTACATTTTATTGTGAAAAAATATAAATTTTGCAAATGTTTAATTCCAACTTCTGTAATTCGTCTCTCAACGAATTACATTATGGCTAACCCGCTTGACCAATTATGTTGTGATAATATAATCACAACATCGCAAACCTCAATATAAATTTTGTAACAAACATTAAATTTATATAACAGCAACGTTACGGTAATACTGTGGTAACATGTGAAGTTGACGCATTTTGTTCATGTTACAGTAACATTACAAAAATAATATTACAGTAACATCGTGGAAAAAATATTATAGTAACATTACGAAAAAAATATTACAGTAATATTTCAAAACCTGTAAAGTGTATTATATTAAAACGTATATTATTTGACATTTTTTATAAATGTACTTAAATTATATCTGTTGAACATTTTATATTAATTTTTTAAAATTTATGTTAAATTTTATTAAAATTCAACTTTAAAAAAAAATACAGATATTGCGGAATTTTAGTTGTAAAAAATTCAGTGTTCATAATCAAATAAAATTATATTTTTTATAAAAAAAACTGGTTGATAACTTACTTCTATTCTTTAAACAAGCAAATAAATAAAATAATACAAAGTATTTTAACAAATTCATTTTAAAACATAATGCTGTTACAGTTGATTACTAAATTACTGGGAAAGTTTGTCTTACAGCAAAAAAATGTTTCAAGAAGAAAATAATGAAAATTGCGTTTCACTATGAATAAAACTACATTCTAAAATTTCATATCATTCAATAACGAAACAAATTATATTTTTTATTAAATTTCTATCGTTTTATACACACATAGGATATTAAAAAACGATTAAAATAATCAAATTTCAAAATAACTTTTCATAAATTTGTGAAAATTTCACACTTCTGCTATATAATGGTAACATAATATCTGCGATATTAATATTCGTATATACTATTAATATAATTTTTACGATATAATTTTTATTATATAATGATAATATAATTTTTTGCGATATAATTTTTATTACATAATGATAATATAATTTTTGCGATATAATTTTTATTATATAATAATAATATTGTTTTTTAAATATTGACATTTTTATATAATGGTAATATAAATTTTCCTTATAATGTAACGTGGTCAAGCGGGTAAGATATAAGTCTATTTAATTCAATAATGACTAACTAAATAAGAATTTAAAAAAAATCATAATCTGATATTTTAATATATTTATTTGTAATTAAACAACACTTCAATTTACAAAGTTAAGTAATTAGTAAAACTCAGAATACTAAATATTTGACTCATATTTCATTCGTTCTTATAACATAAGATTTAAAAATAACAATTCAGTGAATTTTTTTTTATTTTTGAAATTCCTAGATTGTATTTTAATCTTTTATTGTTTCTAGTTTTTTCAACCGAAAAATAAGTTTTCTTTTTGAGAAAATTTAATCAGATTTTATGTGAAATTTATATAACTCGAGGCTTGACTTTTGTTGCTGTTATTTAGAATACTTTATGGGCTTTTAATAAAAAAATTATCGATTTAAAACTTTTTATATAATAAAAGTATAAATATTGTAAAAAGTTCTTAAGTTCCAACGAATCAAAAATCATAAAATTATAAAGCAAAAAGCATATTAAAAACTTTATATTTCATAAATTTGGGGTTTAAATTTTTCAAATGGAAAAGTCTTGAATTTTCTTACGTATAAAGTAATAATAAATTCAAAATTAAGTCGAAACATGTTTTTTGTGTTTAACAAGAAAAAGTTGTTACATAAATTACTTCTTGAAATTAACAAGAGTTTATATAACTTTTGTAGATTCTTCAGCAAACAATAAAAATATCTTGAAGAAAAATTCGATTTTCTTTTGTAAAATAAAGGAAAAAAATTAATTTTCAGATGCGCCAGTTTGCAAAAGTGATCGTGAAAACATCAGTGGAGCCTTAAAGCAAGAAAGTATAGTATTAAAATGCTCGGTGGATGCGAACCCAGCGTTCGTCACATTTAATTGGAATTTTAATAATTCGGCGGAAATAAGTCAAGTGTCACAAAACCATTTCACAAATGAAGGCACCACATCGCTGCTCAAATATACACCTGTGTCAGATCTCGATTACGGCACTCTATCTTGCTGGGGTACTAACGAAGTTGGTCGTCAAAAAGTTCCATGTGTTTTCCAAATTGTGGCTGCTGGTAAAATTTTTTTACTCTTTTTATCTACTTTTTTCATCCCTTGGTCTATAAATTCTTTTTTGCCTTCGAATCACAAACACATATTATTTCGATTAGGGTTTTTAGTCACGATCTAAACGTGCGATTCTATCGCAAATAATCAATCACAATTAAAGAATTTTATGGGCTACTATTTTTACGCTTACAAAAAAATTTCAATGCAGATTGACTTTTTGTACATTTTTCATTCAGAATTTAGTAAGCACTGCATTCACGTTTTTAAAAATAAAACTTTTAGAAATAATAGGTGAAGTCATCAACATTTTCTCCTTATATTATATACAATGAATGTTTGGATCTTTTTGCTCACTAAATTATATTAACATATTTTATATAGGGAGTAAAAAAAACGCTTAATAATATTTAAATCATTGTGAAATAAGTGAATTCTGCACGGATAAAAAATTCTACTTATTCTTTAGTTGTCATCTACTTAAAATTGGAACAAGTAATTTTATTATTAAAAACTCATATAAATATACGTATTTTTACTATATACGCGTAGACAAATATTAATTTCAAATATATTTTTATTAAAATTTAAGACATTTTCTTATAAAAACATAAGTTCTTATACTAGGCCCAAATTTAATTAGAAATTTTTATTTGCGTCTAGAAACAATATAAAAGGTATAGAATTTTTTCGTGAAAAAAAAATTAAAAAAACAATTTATTCTACCATTATGAAAAGATCAACATCACTAAGAAGCGTTTTGTATTAAATAAAGTATATTTAAAGCATATTAAAGAAAAACTAACAGCAGAAATTTAAAAAAAATATATAAACTAATTAAATCGCCTTTACTGTATAAATTATGTCGAAAAACATTATTTTATTTTATTTCAGGGTTAGGATTCAAAAACATGTTTCTATGAAGAAATTTCAAAAAAATAAGAAAAATAGTTTCTCTCTGGTTTCAGCGCTCCCTACCAAGAGGTGTAAAATTAATTATTGGTTCAATAAAAAAAGTTAGGTATGTGATATAACGAACATATATTCGTTTGTATGTTGCTCAAACGTTTTTTAAATACTTAAAAAAAAAATTAAAAACAACTCTCTTGAAACTTTGAGTCAAAAAAATGCTCAAACTAAAAAAGCTACTTAAGCTTTTTTAGATCTTTTAAAGTTGCATAACTTTTATAAAGGTCATTTTTCCAAAGAAAGACCACCAATCGAATTATAAGGATTTTTATGTTTTGCTAGTATCACATTTTAACCTTTATAACTCACCCCACTCCCAAAAAAAAATAGGGCACGAATAGTATACATCGTTTTTCTTTCAAAAACATATCTAAACGAATGAGGGTACTTTTAAAAAAACCGTCGACTGACATCTAGTAAAGTTTCCTTTTTTTTTTCAACGAAACAAGTTTACTCGTTAAAACATGACTATTATTTTTATTCGCAGTCAGAAGTCTTAAATTTATTATTACACACAGAAACTTTTATTGCAGTGTATAAATTCTGAAAAACAAATTTTTAAAACTATAGTAGAGAAATAAAATACACATGAGCCCTGATATAAAGCATATTCTTATTTTCAAAGTAATAGGAAAAATGTCGTGTAGTAAGTCATGGGAATTATTGTCAATTGTTTCAATAGTCTTATTTTTATAAAATGAAAAAAATTTAACTAAAAGTTTTTATACAGAGTAGAAATTGTGGCTGTTGCAAAAACTAATAAGCTTGATAAATTTTAAATGGTGAATTTGCATAATCTTCTATATTTATTACATTTTGCTACGAATAATCAATAATCACAATTTTTATTTGATTATAATTTTAGCCGAAAGAAGAACTATAATTTTTGATCGTAAATAAAAGGATAGTATTTTTTTGCTCTGTTGTTTTTTGCATTCAGAAAATTGTTACTTAAAATTTTTAAAAAATTGAAATATTTTTTTCACAGAGTAAAAATTTTCTTTTTCATAGTTACTATTTTGACATTAAGAAGATTATTTTTATAGCAAACGTATAAGTATTGAAAATTTAAAAACTTCTCAAGGAACCAAGCGAATTGAAAACTAACAGGATTGGACGATTTTTTTGTTTTTTTTTTTTTAAACGCACACCAAGTGAAATTTAGTTGTAGGTTTGTTGCGGATTTCTCTTTGTTGATATATATATATATATATATTTGTTGTAGTTTCAATAAAAAAGTTTATTGGCTGAAAACTTTTCATCATATTTATAATTTTTTATTGAATAATGTATTACTTAGTTTCAAAGATTGTACGTATATTCTTATGTTAAAAAATATATTACTTAATTTCTTTGCATTCAAAACTTAAATAGTTGAAATGCGAAAACGTTTTAGTATTTTTTCTATGTTATACTGATTAATCTATTTTTTTCTGGAGGTTTATATAGGGCTAAAACTATAAAAAACATATGAGACTTATTTGTTATTCACATTTAGACTTTTCGAGTTTACATCGTCATGAAATATATAATTTTTAGCTTTGACGTTGGTTATTGTTTATATTTCGAAAATTTGAGCAATGCAAAAACCAATATCATTTTAATAGTTAAAATTAAAAAAGAAAATATTCTTTGAATTGCATATCAGTTTTCAATGATCAAAAAAATGGTTTCTATTAACACTGATAAGAATTTTATATTATTAAATCCTAAAGTTTTTAATAAAGTTTTTCATTATAAAATTGTATAGTATTCTACATTCTTTACACAAATACTTGATATCAATATTGACTTAGAAAGAATGAAGTCATTATTTTTCAAGTGAAAATAATTAAAAGAATATAAACTTTATTTAATTAAGTGTAAATATTTTCTACTGACTTTAATCGTTATTCTTTTCAAAATTAAATTAACTTCTTTTTTTTCAACATTCCTTTTCCGCGTTTAATATTACATTGGACAAAATATTTTATGTAATTAAAGAACAAAAATTAAATGAAGAATGAAAACCTCAGTCCTTTGTTTTGTATTATGAAAAAACATCGCAAAAACATGTTTCTGATTGTTGAAATACACCAAAAAGTACCTTACGTCATAAGTAAGGCTTAAATATCGTCAGCCATTCTATTAAAAATGTTTTCTTATTTATTAATGCAATATTTACTTGATTAGCTAATTCTTAAAATAATTGATAAATGAGTAAATCAATTTGATTGGTTACCTTATGTTTATCAATATTTATATTATATGATTATTTTAAGCTGTTCAACATGAGATGAACCGATTTTAATTTTTAATTACAAGTATAAAAAATTAATGTTTCCACTCGTAATCAGTTTTATGTTGTTTCCGCCGTTCTGGTAACTTTTATTTAAAAGTTAAATACCTTTATATAACATTTATTTTTTAAATCTTTCATTACTTGAGTTTTATTTTTACTAAATTGCAAATGGCGAATCAGTTTTTTCATAAACTTGTTTGATAAAAGAGTAAAAAAGTAAAAATTAAAAGACATCTGAAGAATATAAGCAGGTGATGCTGTATTGTGGTATATTTTTACTTCAATCACTTGCGACGTATATTTTGTGTAGTTTTGTATTACCCGGCAAACCTAATGAGTCTAATTTATCGAAAAGTCAACTCAAATCGACTCACTGAAACGATTTTTTTAAATAATAAAATTGACCGCAAGTTTGAATTTGTCTCAAAGTTGTCTCAAAAGTGTAATCTTCGACGTATCAAATTCGATTCACTGACGTAACAACACTGAAAAAAATAATATTGACATTATAACAATAATATAGAAGGAACAGCAATTTTTATTATAAAATATGTGTAACGAAAAAATTATAGTTAAATCATCAATCTGTAAGTTTAAATCAAAAAAAATTATTCCTCTATTTATAATAATTTATTTGAATTAGATATATTTATAATAACACGATTTTTACAATATTTTTTCTTTCCGAGAAATACTTATTAAAGTCGACCATTTGACTCAACACTCAATATTAAACATGAGTCATATAAAATATGTCTCACCGTTTTCTAGTCATAAAACTAATTAGTTTTGTGATAAAACTAGTTTGAGAACACTTAGTAATTACAGAACATTTTTCGTGAAAATCCAAACCACTTTTTATTGGCATCATTGATTGTTTTAGGTTCCCTTCCCTAAAAATGATGGTAAGGTTGCTGTAGTTTATTTATTTCTGTGCATAAATTGATCAATGAATGGTTTTTTATTTTCATTCAGTCCTCAATTTCATAAAGTTGGCAAAGCTTTTTTTAAGACTGAAAATTAGAAATATACTTTTCTATAAATTTTGATCCATTCCAAATTCATAAAACCCTTATTATAATTTCCGACGAACAGAAATTTCATAATAGTTTTTTTGGTCATTATTTATTATTGGTTTAATTATTTTTAACAATTGTTTCGTTTCAATTTGAAAGATTAATTAAACTAAATATTAGCAATACAATGAAACTGCTCATAATGAAAAACAATATTAAACAAAAAAAAATTTGCAAAACAGCACATCACCTTACACTGATCAATCTAATAGTAATTTCTTCATAATAAAAATTTGTCAAAAATGAAAATATAACTACGCTTTTTAATATAGCATATTCAAATGAATGAATAATTTTTATAAATTTATATTCGAATAATCTTTTGCCTTTCATACATTGTTTACTAATTAGAACAGTACAATGTTAGATCAAAATAATTACTCAAATATTTACACAGACATTTAAAAATATTAAAAATACTTAAAATATATTGTGGCATAAAATTCATATTAGGATATAAAGTATGGTGAAAAAATAAAATAAATTTTAAAAAATTTTAAATTACATGTAAAATATAAGCCATTAATGTTACACAGTCTGTAGTATGTAAGGAGCTACATGATTAGAACAGAAAGTTATTACTATTTTTTACTCGCTTTTTGTGTTTTAATATTAAATATTATTTTCGTTATATATAATAACGCTATTCTGTGTTTCTAGCTGTAAATGGACCACATAAATCAATTTTAAGAACAGTCCTTATGTACAAAGTGGGAATTCTAAATTAATTTATTTATCTAAATACAAGCGTCGTCTCTTTTATCTAAATTAGTAAAATAAAATATTAATATCATTTGTTATACTTGAAACTTTAAAAGATCCTACTAATTAAAAAATATATTTCGACAGGTCGGCCGTTTCCTTTAATTAATTGTTCGATAGTTAATCAAACATCAGATTCTATAGAAGTTGAATGCAATGAGAACTTCGACGGAGGGCTTCCGCAATATTTCCAAATGGAATTAGTTGACAGGTCGACCATGAAAGTGAAGAAGAGCATAACACGACATCAAAGTCCGCCAATTTTTTACGCGGATGGCTTTGAAACTGGTTCTAGTTACCAAATACGTCTATATGCAATTAATGCAAAAGGCAAAAGTGACGTTACAATAATCGACTCTGTTACATTTAAAGGAGTTGCTAGGTTCACTAGTAAGTTTAAGTTAAAAATACAATAAAAATTTGCATCACTAATAAATATTACATGTATATGAGATCGGGTACTTTTTAAATACGATATTGAGAAACTCAATGAAGTGACATGAGATCAATTATAACTTTTGTTAGTTAAAATCGTTTATTGTATTAGTCGACAGTTTTTCAATGATATTTTTTCTACTTGAAAAGATAAACAGCAAAGATTGCCACAATAAAGAAAAAAATATGAATTAAACATGAACCCAAAAAATAAATATGGAAATGAAAAACTACACAAGAGAAAAGACATGACTAAAAATGAGATTAAATTGTAGCGTTCAAAAATAAGTTTGTTTTTTCGTCATTTTTTAAAACATATTTTAAAAAAACAAACTACATAATCATTTTTTTTGACATTATTTTTATAATATTAATTATCACATTAAAATAGCTTCAAATGATTAAATGAAACGTAGAATATATATCTATCACTCAAAGTGATCTTTAAATTTTATGATGAAATTTCGACCATAATTTAACATAGTATCGACACCGATAAAAATATCCGCTAAATATAAGAAAAATTCTTCATGATTTCGGGACAAACAGAAATAAAAATATGCTTATAATATACGAAAATAATTTAATATGAAAACAAATTGTGTAATAGTAGACTAAATTTCACACAAATATTTCTTGTCCCGAAATCATGAAGAATTTATTCTTATATTCAATAGATATTTTTATCACTGAATATTTGAATATAACATAAACGTTACGTATTAAGATGATCAAAAATTGATTTTATTAAAAATTCATAAAATTATCGATTAAAATTAGTAGGTGAAAAAATAAAATGAGTCACAATTCTACCGACTTTTTATAACATTAAAGCAAATTTTGCAAACAAGTGAAAAATTTATGATAGCTATTGTTGAGTTTTTTTTTTTGAAAATTCATATACATTTGCTAATTAATTAGTATACATTTTTTATCTATAGTAACATTTACACAGTATTAATTAGTAGACTTTAATCCCGTTAAGCCTGTAAATAAATGATGATTACACTAAAGGCACAAAAGTTTAACTTTATTTCTAAATTAAAGACTTCAATATATTGTCCATTAATGTTTTAATAATGAAATTTTTTGATAAATAATTAAAATTTCAAATAGATTATTTCACAAAAAAGCGAAAATTTAGCAAACAAAAATAGGAGTATTTTTAAAAACGAAAATTTTGCAACGACTTAAATGAATACTTTGATATTTTTAAGTAGAAACTTTGAATACAGTTCCTAAAATATTATAAAAATTTTCTACTTATAGTGTGTAAAAATCTTTTAAAACTTGAAATAAGATTCTACTCAAAAAAATAATAAAATCCTCTCAATGCAGAATCTGACTATTAACTTATAAACAAGCAGTTATAAAAATTTTGAAACTTAAAAACGGAAATTTTTAAATAAAAATTTAATAATTATAAGATAAAAATCACAATTTTTTGATGGGACTAAAACAGTCATCGTAAAATTAAGGGTTTACAAAACAGTAGACACTAGGACATAAGTAAAATTTTCATTCTCCAAAACCAATTATATAAATTTGAAAGTAATATTGATTAGTAACAAATAAAAATATCATCTTATTTATTCACTTATGTATATGTTTTGAATGAGAGCAAGAATCAATTTTTATTGTTTATAGTTTAAAACATATTGCTTCAGAATTTTTGATTACATTTAATTACATTGATATATTCTCAAATTTTAAAAAAGAGAAAAAAAATGCAAATAAGCGATACTATTAATGTTAAGCTAAAATTATTTGCTTAGATTTGATTGCATTAAAATAAAATTTATTCCCTCATTACAATTTTCAAAGCAATAATTTTTAAATTTTGAACTTACAAGATTAATCACAGGGTAAAATGAGCTTCATTGCTTGAAAATTGCTAAGTTTTTCCATTTATTTTCCTTACTTGAAAAAAACAAATTGTTTAAAAGATCAAAAAAAGTTTAATAAAGCAATTTATTATTTAGAAAAAAAAAGTGTGAAAAGAATTAAATATTTTTCAAATAGCCATAATTTGTGAAACTTTTTACCTAATTTCACAGTCTACTTTTAAAATAATTATTTTAAAACGAGTTAAAGTGAAAACATTTTATATAGAATTAATAAAATATAGGCTTAACTTTTTAACATAAAAAATATTAATATTCTATTCACATAATTTTTTTTATTTTTACACAAAAAACGCATGATTAGCTAATATTTGTCCTTTATGGATTTACATGATGAAAAATTGTGCAGTGTGACGAGAATGCGATGTAGTAAATTTATGCGAAGGGTGACGGAATACTAAATCTGAAAACTATTGTATGAATAGATACTAGTGAATAAGATCATATGTAGAATGTAATAATAAATTTTTAATATACTAAATTCAATTTATCACACTAATGATTGAAAAAAAGTTTATTGTATTAATTTTTATATGATAATAAAAAATTTTTATTAATTACAAATGATTTTTATTTATAATTTATTCCAATTAGGTACCCGTAGAAAATTTTGTATCTAAAAGAAGACTAAATTTGATTCTAAATTCTCTAAAAAATATCTTTTTTTATATTTCAAGCTTAGGATTTTCGAGAAAAATTTAGATACGATTTAGACATGCAAGAAAACTGTATTTCTTTATACAACTTTTTGACTTTTAGTTGCCGAAAAATGTGCTTTAGAGCTTTTTCACCTAACAGGAAGTTGTGAAATAGTCGTAACTATTCATTGTCAATTTTTAAATAAATTTTAGACACTTAATATTATTCTATGACTAAAAAACACGATATAGGTAAATTTTATATTGTTTTTAAAAAAAAAGTTTTACGGGTGGATATATACTTATTATTTTCATTGTTTATTAATAGTTTTCTCATTTAAATAATTTAATTCTTTTTGATTAGATAAATAATTTTTGACACTCATTAAATTTGTCAAGCAGGATATCTCGTGTATTCAAGAAATTTAATTGTTTTTTACGATAAGGCACGATAAGGCAAGGGTTAAATAGTTTTATCCGTTCTACTCAGAATCGTCAGGTGAAAATAAGCTCGATGATAAAAAAACTTCACATCATTGTCTATATTACATTTAAAAAAGATTTTTTTTTGTCACAAAATTTAGTTAACTCGACCAATACAAATAAAATAATTAACCCCTTAAATGATGTCTTTTTATAGTTATAACAATTTCTCTCTATTCTTAGTATATAGCATCTTTGAAAGCCAATTTTGACGTATTATTACCTAGGAATTAACATAAGCACATCTTATAGTTCTAATAACCAACTACGTTTAAACAAATTTAGATATTTTAAAATAAAAATTTTTTTAATTTTGAAAAGTACATGCTTTTATAGTCAATTATTGACGACCATATTTCTCTATACCGTATAATAAAGGTAAAAATATTCTACTGCTAGTGACGTTGTCAAAAGTTTGCATAATGATTTTTTTGATACAAACGAATTTTCGAAAGCCTTTGAAAAAAATCTTGAAGTTTATAAAATATTGAAAAATCTTCAATTTCTTGTTACAGGTTCATCGAGTGGAAATTCAATAAATCCGCTGTTGATTGGATTGATTGGCACCGCCACACTGTTATCGGTGACTGTCTGCTTAGTTCTTGGCATTTTAGTTAAACGGTACAATTTAAATCATTCGTTAGTAATTGATAACGAGCAACGAAATCAACAGCCGCGAATTTTAGATGAAAAGCCGACCGCTTTTGATGATAGAGAGATTTTCTCTCCTTCTAATGCAGATACGGACGATGACTGTGACAAGAAAAATTGCCTATATCGACAACACAACTTTTCTGATAAGTTTCACCATCAAACTATGAATCACGAAACTAATTTCATTAGTCCGGAAACAAAACTATTAAAAGACTCCACGAAATTAGTCAATAGTTCAGTGAAATATTCAATGAGTCCTCAAAGCCAAGAATATATCGATCCGGATATTATACGTAATCAAAACGGTAATTTAAAGTTCATTTGGGAATTAACCGAATCGAATTTTTTTTCAAACATTAGGGTTTCTTTAATTTCTCGCCCGAATCTTTGTTTATTTTTGCAGATTATATAATGTGAAATTCGATTATTACAAAAATAAATTTCGCATTCGCTTAAAAAAAATGAAAAAACCCAAATATAAAAACGGAGAATGATGAAATTGAAAATTTGCAATATAAAAGAAAATTGAGAAAATTGAGAAAATTGAAAAATGCGTTTTATTGAAATTATTTTTTTAAAAAGGAATATTGCCGACAGCTTAATAAGTTAAGAAAAATTTAATTTCTTCATATAAGCTGTGAATAAAATATTAAATAACACACTTCACGTCTAAAATATATTTATTATCTGTTAAATAGATGCAATTTCATTCTATTATTGTAACTTTTGAAAAACTTTTTGAAAAAACATGTTTTAAATAAAAAAGTAGTGATTGCTTTTTTAATAATTCAATGTTGGTTTTATCCATAAGTCGTATTCAAAAAATCTGTCCTGTTCGGAACAAAATTGAAAAGTATTTTTGCAAACTTACTCGGTCTTGTACAAAAACATAGAAGTTGAATTTTAAGTAGCTATGACGTAAAATTGTCCTGTTCGGGACAGACTTTTTGAACACGACTATAGAATGATAATAAGTCTCGCACCCACAGAATACAAAAAATAGAAGTCTAACACGAAGTTAATAACATCTCGCTTAGATTATAGGTTTGTTCAAAAATATATTCCAGGAAAAGTTGGGTTGGTAAGATATTTTGGCAAATTTACTCGAACTTGTACAAAACACAAAAGATGAGTAACTTTAAGTAGCCATGACGTAATAGTTTTCTTATTGAGAGTATATTTCCGAACACGCCTATAACGTCACTTAAATAAGCTCACAGAACATATTTTACACGACTGAAAATAATTTAATAGACATAAATAAGCGTTAAAATTAATACTTAAACTTACCATTCAATAGATGACTCTAAATAATTTAATAGGAAACCTTAATTCATAAATTGTTTCTTAAATTCAAAATAAAGTTATATTCCAAAATTAAAAACGACTTTTCAATAAATCATTGTCTAAAGTATATTCATGGATTTTACACATTAAATAAACAAAGGAAAAAAGCTGAACGATATTAAAATACATTCTTTGAATAACGTTTATTCTATAAGTTATTTTAAAAATTACATTATAAATGTTGTTTTTAAAAGTTCACGATTTTAACACGTTGCACTCAAGAGATGATACTCGCGTACCAAATTTTTTAATAGTTCAAATCATCTCGAGTACAAAGAATTAAATGTGTATGGAGCTTTTGTTTTGTTATACATTTAAAAATATGTAAAGAAATCTAGTCATATTCAAAAAATAATACATATGTTGAAAATTGAAACAAAATTCAAATTAAATATTTAACATTGTACTACATATGGATTAGTTTTAAACTGTTATATTTAAAAAAAAAACTAATGAAAACTTATTATATAATACGTCTAAAACCATTTTTAAAAAATGATTTTTATGCTTGTAGAAAAGTCACGCCATATATTTTTAAAACATCATGAAACTAAAAGTGTGTTTATAACACGGAATTTTATTAAATTATAATCATCCATTGGTAAGAGATAAGCATACTTTTTACTAGTGTTAGGTTTGAAAGTCCATAACTTTCGAACCAATAGCTGACTAAAACTAAAATTTTGTACAAGTTTTAGTTTTAACTAGCACTTTTAATATACATATCTCACCTTGAAATTAAGATTCAAGAGTCGTGTTTTTAGTCTACAAATACAATTATGTGGGTATCTTTTTATGACGAAAAATGAGATATGATGCAATTCACATTTTTTTAAAAAGTATTTTCAAAAAAACACAGTTTTTAAATACAAATTAGTCAGATAATCGAACCTTTCTTTCACCTTTGCTTTTAAAACTTGATGGTGCTACTCTTTTCTTCCTATAAATGATAGGAGTTGCAATTTAAAGTAATTTTCTTATAGTTTTTATTTCGAATAAACATCAAAGAAAGTTGAAAAAACAGTTGAGAAAAAAAATTATAAGAAAACAGATAAGCATATTTTTGTCAATATTTCAGCAAGTTATGGCAAAAATACCGTCAATTTTGTTTGAACATGTACCAAATAAAAAAGAAGAAAATCTAAAAAAATTTCTATGCCTATCTGGGTAATTTGTTTCACACCTTTTAGTTGTAAAACCAAACTAACTAAAATTCGATTTTATTTTTCAATTGAAAATAAATCCCCTAGTGATAAAATTGTGAAAACAACTATATACAATTTCTGAATATAATTTTGTATACAATTTTTAATGATAAATAGACTAATGATTCAAAAACAGCTATTGAAATATCTATATTGTGCAAATAACTACCTTAAAATGTTATCGTTCTTATTTTTCATGAATAAAATTATCGAGATTTGTTAAATTTTAAAAAAAATCAAACGTTAAATGTTCTTTACATAAAAATTCCACAATGTATAATTTTATTGTGCGAAAAAAGTAAAAAAGTCAATAAGTAAATTTTGAAGCGTTATATATTACTGTACACAGTTTGATCGCTAAAAAGTATCAAGTTACACAATAACATAATATTCTTTGTTCTATTTTTAAGCTTATAAAATGGTAATTTAGGAGAAGCTTTTTTATTGATACACAAATTCTTCTGATAAGACAGTTTTGTAATGAATTTTGTATCCTTTTTTTTTAAATAAAGCTCAAAGGAAAAAGTGTACTATTTTCGATTTATTTTTATCGCCACTTTAATTTTATTTCTTCAACTACTAGTAAATGTCATGATATTAGATCAAAAATAATTTTATATTGTCTTAATTAGTGAATAATTGAATAAAATAAAAATTGTATGAATATACATTATAAAAAAATATTTCATTACATTATATTCTATAATTTAAAAAAGAAACAGTTATTAAAAAGGAAAAAATGCATTAAAGAGTGCAAAAAATTAATTAAAAATTATATAAAGAACTTGTTAGTTTTCATAAGTACTTAAAAAATGAACTTTTTACAAGTTACGCTATGTTGTAAATATATTGCTATTAAAAACTGAAGGAGTAATAAATATTCAGGCTATTGATTTTGACATTCAAAATAATTTTAATTAAGACTTGTATTTAATTTAAAAAATCATTTTTTTCAAACCAACATTACATTCGTTAATAACAATTTAATTAGCGAACATTTAAAATACGAATATTTATAAAAATCCTTTTTATCGAACATCAAAAATAAGCATTAAATCTCATTGTGTACATGAACGTCAATTAAATGTAATTTAACACAGAAGCCTTTATAATTAAAATTTTTATAAAGTGATCACTTTTTAATTAACTTTTTTAGCTGTTTGATATTTTCTCTTATTAAAACTATTTCGTTTTTACACAGAAAAAAGACCCGTCCAAAGTTACAGTATAATCAACCAGAACAACGAAAACGTCGATGAAACTTATCGATTACTTCAATGTCGAAAAACTATAGATAATCAAGCAGTAAGTTTAAGAAATGTAATTTTTCCTAACGATTATGTGACGTTTTTATTATTATAAATTTAGATGTACCACAGTTTGCAAAGATACAAGAGTCCGAATCAGAACCATAAAACAGCAAGTTTATCGCCAACTATAACAAGTGTGAAAACAAATGGCTTTCTGCCACAAATTAAACACAGGACTGAAATCGTTACGACTTCAAATCGAATTCAAGAGAGTTGTATTTAATTATTTGTTTAAGAAATTTCTAATTTTTTTATTTGTTGTTTTCAAATGAAAATAAAATGTTAACTTTTTTAATAATTTATTTTAAGATAAGATTTTATAATGTTTTTTTTGACATTTTTCTAATTCAAAAACAAAAGATTCAAAATATATAAACAGCAGCAATAACGATTAGTTATATACGTGAGTAATCAGTGTCAACTAATGAGAATATATATAATAGTGAGAGTCACAAACCTGATGACTATTGAGGAAAATAGAAAAAACGCCCCAGAAGTATACGTAATTTAACTTTTTATTGTGTCAAAGTAATGTAAGTATTGTAATTTACTACGAATATTTCTAACACTGCGTAAATGACAATATGTGTTAACACAATATCTATAATTACGGCACTTATTTAACATTTTGGTACTTCTACACATATTAAACCCATGTTATTAACTTATAAATGCTATCTCTAATTATTTTGTAAAAATAACTTTTCCAGTCAACATAGCTTAGCGAATCGATATCTGATATTAATTAATACGATATTACAATCTATATACCACTGAACTATACTATTTTTTTTATCAAAAAATGATGAGTTCTAACTTTTCTAACTTAGTGGCTCAAAATTACACTACTTTATGGTACTTAAAAGTGTATTTATATTATAAACAATAGGTTAAAAAAACACTAAACACTAAGAATATATTGATTAC
This sequence comes from Mengenilla moldrzyki, assembly GCA_000281935.1. NCBI lineage: Eukaryota > Metazoa > Arthropoda > Insecta > Strepsiptera > Mengenillidae > Mengenilla > Mengenilla moldrzyki. Next base: position 1,846 of record AGDA01064562.1, on the reverse strand, counting down.
ACACAAAAATAAAAAAGAATAAAAAATCAATATGTTTACTTGAAGATTTTAATGCAAAAATCGACATGTTGGAATAAGTCGCATCAATTTGAAAGAACTTAATATATTCACAATAGAATACCTGTAATATAAAAAAATGCTTGACATGATACATAGAATTAATGAACTGGTTGTTCACTCATAATATAGGTATAAGAATGAGTATATAAGCTGTTAATTAGATTAATTCAAATAAAACTTCAAAATGAGATATAACAATTAAATAATTTATATGCGTATCATGAGCCTTTGTTTTTGAATGAACATGCAGTCCTTGAATTTTTGGTCAGTTCTTAAAATATATAGTAATCGATCTAAAATAAATATGATGTATTATATCTACGATTAATACAATTAAATAAATTAAACTGAAATTTAATAATCCCAATAAACTTATTTTTAATATAAAAACAAAGTTGTACAATAATTATACGATAATTTTCTAAAAATGCTTTTCATATCACACGTTGACATATTTATTAGCAGCTACTAGTTCCTATATATATCATTATCGTCCAACTTTTCCAAGCTTAGAATCAGTTTTAGGATCAGCAGTTATATTTTGGATTATTTCAATTATTTTATTAATTTCTGTTTGTAGTTCACGCAAATTTTGTATGTATAGTAAACATAAAACTTTAGCTACACGGTTTAAATCAGATTTGCCTAAATCAAACCCGATTTGTATCTCATCAAGAGTAAATAAATTAAGCTAAAAAGAAATCAGCATCCTTTTTTGTTAATAGCAATCTAGTTTTCCATATTTATGGCAGAAATATTAAGTTTACCTTCCTTAATCTTTGGATTATTGGAATAATTCTTGCCATAAACGTTTAAAAGGTATTGGTTTATGTGCAAAAATTTTCTATTTTTCTATTCAACGTTTTGGGAAAATAAGTCGACTTTAATATTTTTTAAAATTTTGTTTATTAAAAAAATTAACGTCAATAAAACAATAATATTATCTAATTCATATTTTGAGTCCTTATAAATATTTAATTTTTCAAATAAGAGTATAGAATACTCAGTTCGGCAAAACATTCCCTTTAAAAATTAATAGCGATATTCGGTATCTTTCATTAGTGATTTGCGTTTTAGTTTAAAATAATATAACTAATAAATTTATTTCACTATAGTTGTCGTCGAAGGGATTACAAAAACGTTTAATAGGGTAGTTTCTGTTCAGTTATTTCTTCTGCAGTCGAGACCTTAAAAATTTACAGCCATTTCTATATGAGTTTTATCTACTTAAAAATGAAGATCTAGAAAATCTGAAATGATAACACTATGTATTGATATCATAATAACAGTTTTCTGCCACATTTGGAAATACTATTTAAAGTATTTAAAATATATCGAAAAAAACCTTTTCAGATTGCTTGCTCAAATTCTGAATACGTTTGATATTTTCAGCATTAAGTTTTTTGATAATAAGCTCTGAACAAGCATTTAACGTTATTAAATGATCTGGATGCTGATAAATGTTAAGTAGTTTAGCCAACGATTCGACGCCAATTTTAAATTCGATACTTTCAGCTAAAAATATAAGTTTTAGAAATGATCAATATAATTGAATTTTATAAAATTTGTAAATAATACTATCTAAATTGTCCAATGGATTCTCTGAAACGACTTTTGGTGCAGTAAACGCTTTGACTTTAGTTACCTTCTCATATTTGTTGCCTGAAATCAATTTTTTTAATTACAACGTTTTCTATTTCTTACACTGATTCTTAATTGACATTTGATTCGTTTGCATTTATATATGACTAATTAAATTATTTTTAATAAAATTAAAGTTTAACTT
>AGDA01064555.1:0-16996 GCA_000281935.1 Mengenilla moldrzyki | reverse complement strand
TAAGAACAAAATTTAAAAAAGTAAAGGTAGCTACTTTGCTTTTATTATGTAGATTGTGCCAAAAAAACATTATTTTAGTCTTGAGAGTCACAAACATTTTTTGTTAAATTAAAAAAAAGGAATTTTTTTGATTTTAGCGCCCTCTAAACAAAAATGTAAAATTAATCAGTTTTTTAGTAAAGAGAATTATGCACGTGATAGAACAAACATATATTGGTTAATATTTTAAGCAAAAACTTTTTAAAAACTGAATAAAAGTCTTTTTAAAGTTTCGTAGCAAAAGCTGTATAGTTTTTATTAGGGAATTTTTTTAAAAAAAAGATGTCATTTGAGATATGAGTTATGTTTTGATCATATCTTCTTTCAAACACTTATAACTCATCCCTAAGATAATTAGGTCACAAACAGTATAGTTTTTTTCTTCCAAAGACGTCTAAGTAAATAAGGGCATTTTGAAAAAACTGGTGACTGATACTTAGGGAAGTTTCCTTGTTAGACTGACAAACGTAAGCGACTTTTGCCTAAAGGTAGTCTATTGTTTTTTCCTGCATAAAAGGTTGTCTATTAAATTTCGTTTTTGGAATACTTAATAAACGTATGTGTCCTGTATAACTGTCCATAAAAAGAAACTTTTTATGAGTTCAATTTTTCGATGAACACGCAGTGTGTTAGCTGCGCAGCACGCCACGCGTTGTTCTGTGCTATGCACATTCAAGATAATTCTAGTAGCGTTGTATTTTACGCTGCTATAATTTTTCACACTGCGAGAAGTTAGTATAGGTGCATAATTATGACAAAGAAAGTACTATTTTCTCATTTACATTAAAACAAAAATAATGAATATTTTTGTATTTTTTTAATTTTTTTGGCGAATCAATGTTCAAAATTAGTTTTTTTTTTAGATTAAAAAATAATTTTTTCGCCGGTTTTTTTAAAAAAACTGTGCGTTAAAGGGCTAAAATATACAAAATTGGGTTCTGTGGCAGCAAGTAGTGAAACATCTTTATACGCGTTCTTCCTTGTTCTACTTATTTGCATTAACATCTAACAACTGTATAATAATAATAGTATAGAAGTTTCACGCCAATGTTTTTCAGTGAACAATGTGTATTCTAAGTCTGAATCGATCACGAGTAGTAACGCACATATGTGATGACGTACTAATGTTCTCATAAATACAGAGTAAAAATTGATGGGATTTTGAGCTGGTATTTGGAGATACAAATTAAAACTCAACCAAAACATTTGGAAGAGTTCTTGTTAATTCTTTAGAAAGAAGCTTACAGTAATTTCGGCTATTTTCTAGTTATAAAATTCAGTAATTCAGTTCTTAATTTACTAAACAATAAAATATGAGAAATTTGCTACTAATATTTTGACTTATTAATCAGTATAAAATTGTCGGCGTCACACCAAGAATTAAGAAATTAAAGGCTCTTTTAAATGTTTGCTGAGAGAATAGATCTACATTTGTGGCCTTTAAAAATTCGCAGGAATTGTGTAATCATGGATGTATTAGAAATAGACTGCTCATTTTCTTGTTTTTATTTCTTGAAATCATGAAATGAAAATCTCGTAAACAAACATGACTTTTAGCATACTTTTATTAACGGAAAAATTGAAAAACTTAAACAAGAAAACCTCAAATCGAAAATTTTATTAAATTTTATGAAACATTTCTTTCCTTTTTTCCAATTTCAGATTTAAATATGAATTTTAATTTCAGTTTGAGGTTCTTTACTCAAGTTTTTCAATTTTTCCCTTAATAAAAATACGTTAGAAATCATGCGCGTTTGTATGATTTTCATTTCACGTTTCTAAAATAATAATAATAATAATTTTAATAATAAAGAGAGTAGTCCATGTCTAATACGTCGATGTGTGTAATACATTGATCGAGCCAATCGTATTTGACGGGATTATCGTACACGGGCTATGCCCATTGTTATAGATAAATGAGGTAAACTTAGAGGATTTTGGAAAAAGCTAAACAGACTTTGAACAATTATTTTTAACCGATTTTTGGTTAATTATAAAAAAACATGTTCAAAATTATACTTTAAACTAAATGTGTACAAATTGTTCTGCGGAATACGTTTTTATCATGTATATTTACAAAAATTCAATGAAAATTACAAATATAAAAAAATATTTTAAGTGCATTTGAAGTCAATAAAATACTATAATTTATACTTCTAAGCTTAATATATATATTTTGATAATTTTAATAATGATCAGATGAATTTTAAGGTCTCATATTAAAGTGGTTACAAAAGTAACCACCCGTACAGCCGCTTTTGTTTTAAAGTCGATTTTAAAATGTTTTTTCGACAGTTATAAAAGATTATTATTGTCGAAAAAACGACTTTCCAAATGCAACTTTTATACAGTTTTTTAAAAATGTCCTGCTATAGGAACATTTATACGATGATTTTATAATCATAAATAAGATAATTTTAATACTATATAGTAAGAACTAAAATAATCAAAGAACTGTCATATTATCGTCACATAATAGTCAAATATTTATCATATTTTCGTCAGATATTTATCGTATTTTCGTAAGATATTTATCATAAAACCAAAGCGGATGATATTGAAATTTTTTTAATGATCGTTTTCAGTATCATTAAAAATATCTTTTTGACAATTTTAAAATGATCAAAAATTGAAACGAATTTTTGATCATTTTACGATCATCTTATTTTGTCGTAAAGACAAAGTAGATGTACTGGCACATTTCCATTGAGACAAAGCAGGACAAATGGGCCGAAATAAGAATTAAATTTTAATTATATATAATTTATTGTATAGCTTCATACACATCTAATTCTTTTTTACGCGATTTTTTAAACGAATTTGATTTAATACTAGCTAAAAAGAAGAAAATATGGGTCATTACTTGTATAGCACAAACAGAGCATTAGAAGATCTAAATTTATGTTATTCTGAATCGTTGAGTAGATGATGCTATTTTACGTTTAATATTTGCATTTTTAACTAAAAAATTGTATGGTGGAAATTTTGATGCATTTGTACGTTTTTTATACGTATAATAGACGAATATATTATACTTAAATTTTAAATTAAATTTAAACTATTCTATAGTAGTTTTTGCACGTTTAATAGTATGATTTATATTTCGTAAATTATGCGTTTTTTATACGGTCAAATTTCACAGTCAAAAATCAATCAAGTTTATATGTTTTTTATATGTTTATTAGACAAACAAACATATATTCCATTGGTCAAGCTGGCGCGGTATTGCGGGAGCTTGGTCGATCCATGATAAGGAAATCGGAACTGAGTCGCACGACAAAGTTGTCGATATTTCGATCAGTTTTTAATCCGACGCTCACCTTTGGTCATGAAATTTGGGTAGTGACTAAACGAATGAAATCGCAAATACAAGCAGCATAGATGAGATCTCTTCAAAGTATTGCTGGTGTTTCAAGATTCGACAGAATTCGAAACGACATGATACGAGAAGGACTCAAATCTGTGCCGCTGCTTTTCAAATTGGAAAGCTCATTACTAAGACGGTATGGTCACGTAGTTAAGATGCCACAAGAGAGGATAGCCCATCAAGCCGTCTTTGCAAAACCGGTAAGTAAAAGACCAAGAGAGAAACCTAGAAAGTGGTGGATCGACCAAATCGAGTCATTGGCTCTAAGTTACTTTGGTGTACCATCAGAACACCTTCAGTCCGTTGCAAAAGAACAGAAGCACTGGAAGGGTTTTCTCAATATTACGACCCTGCGACCCGAACAGGAAAAGCGGGCTTGAAAATGGATGGATGGAATAAAAATTTTTAAGTGTGATAGTGAGAAATAGTATTAAAAGAGTGAAAATATTATTCGTCTTTTAGAAATGCATTGGCCATTTATGTATTAGAACTTGTGTCCCTAATAATAAGTTTTTGTAATAATATGGTGTTAAGAAATCAGTCAAGTTGATTGAATTTTGCTAATGTTTCCAGATTATTCGAATGCGAACTCATAAATATTTTAAACACATTATGAAATAGACCCTTAGCACTCTCAAAAATAACGCTTTAGTTTTATTACTTATCATACGGGAATTTCTCATAAAAATAAGACAATCGACTTCTTGAAGTCTATAAAATGTATTGAGCTTTCAAATGCACTTAATTTTTACCATACTTTGAAGTTAAATTGTTTCCAGGTGCAGTTAAAACGTACAGCTTAATCATAGAATTTTGATCTGTATCAAAATCGATTTGCGCAAGTTGCAAATGGATCTCTTTGCTGCCAATATTAATGCCATAATAAGTGACCGTTCGTGTATCATTATTGAAATGACAATAATATCGGAAATTTTCGTCAACAAAGTCTACACAGGATAGTAAATAATTGCCCACCAGTTGTTTGAACAAAATAGTTACCCAAAACTCCTAGAAAATCAATGTTTAAAATGTTTGATTGAAATGATTCAGCCATTAACATAAAAATGTAGGAAATTAGTGTCAAGAAAGAAAAAGGGTTGACACAAACTGTAAAGTTATCATGTATTCTGAAGCATATGCTATTACAGAAAACAAATAAACGACAATACTCTAAAGGTTTTTAATACTTTGACCCTACAAAATGATAAAACATTGTTTTTAACACAAAAAGTACGCACTTTCTATTTTAATTTTTCGTTAAGTTCAGAGGTGGTGAACGCCTACGTTAGTCGTGTTCAAAAAGTCTGTCCCGAACAGGACAACTTTACGTCACAGTTACTTAGAATTACTCAACTCCTAGGTTTTTGTACAAGACTGAGTAAGTTTGCAGAGATACTTTTCAACTCTGTCCCAAATAGGACAGACTTTTTGAACACGACTATTGCGTGAGTTCGAAAACTCAACAATAGTTAACTATTTGGTAAATATTTTTTTTAAATGTTGAATAAACTGCTTAGAAGTACTAAATCTATGTCTTATTCTCAAATAAATCAAATTTTTTTTAAAAAAACTTAAATTATTTGTTTATCGAGACAAAAGTTTTTATTAAAAAGTATAAATAAGGGATCTTTAAATTTTAATTTTTTTTATGAAACTTCAATATAACCAACTGTTAAAAAATATTTTACCTTAATAGTTGAATTTTCGAAGAAGATACAAAAAGTTTATAGGTATTTTCATAAATCAAATCCGGTTTACCTAGCTATAATGTCATCAGATTAAAAGCTACCTTACATTACGATACAATTTTCGGTGCCCCATATATGTTACGAATAAACTTCGACTAACTGGTGTTAACCAGATTAAATTTACGAAAAGAACTATAAGGTGTCTAATACGTTCATGAGAACGACAAATGTACATGATTTTAATTTCAAAATGGCAGCCATATGTTTATTTTAATATCTTTTTCTGAACATTTCTTGTCACTTTGTCATTAAAACAACGAAGTTTTCATAAAAATTAAACTTAAATGTAACAGTTTAAGCATATATGTTATTTGTTGTATTATATTTATATAATACAGTAATTATTATTAATATACACCTTTGGTCATTTAATTACTCATAATAAACGTGTTGATTTAATAATTACATTGGAGATTTGTAATAAAAAACCCTTGAACTCATATTGACACCACAGTAATGTCACAATGTAATATCCTAATGATCTCGCAGTGTAACATTACAGTGATATCCCAATGCGATATTATGGTGAGATTCAAAAATAGTTGTTTTTTCTCAGATATACAGCATTGTGAGATTATATTTCCGTAAAATATCATAAGTGTGAACAATTTTAATATAGTAATGATATCACATGTTTGGCAGGAAGTTTTTAAATTGAGTTCTTTGAAGCTAATTAGTTTATTGTGTGCAGTTAGGTAATTAATATTATTAATAATGTTATTAAAATAAATTTTAAGTCAAAGTAACCACACTAGATGGCATAATGTTTTATTATAGTTAGTACACTCAGAATTGTCACATACCGGGAATGGGTTAAGATTTGAATCTAAGAGCCCGTAACGCCCACGCAATAAAGATTGGCGCATAACAACTGAAACATTATTTTGTGCGGCGACACCCAATTTGTCTAGATACAGAAAAGTGGACAGAAAACTTTCTGATAAGTCAGGAGCGCCCCCACCAAACGCCGACCCGGTTTCAGTAATCCATTGAGGTGTATTGGAAAATCCGGGAATCGCACTGATTGCTTTGTGCATGGCTATGTTTTGCTCTTCAAAGAACTGAAATCGATGAACATCTACAAAATCGGCCTCGGAACAGCTTTTTCCATTCAAAAAATACTGATGCCACGAAATGGCGTTGATTGCATGTGGACTGTTCAACTTTGCCAACGTTTTTAAAAATTCCTCCAGGAATTTGATTCCATTTGAGACATTTGGCTTAACGTTTGATACGTCAGGGCCAATTAACTTGCTGTGTTTGAAGGCATCGTAACCGTCTAAGATTTGTCGTATTTGCACAAACTCTTCGGCTAATTTTGCGGCCTCTATGCTTCTTTCAAAGTGTTTATGAGCCGAATTCGGTTCTACGAAAACACATAAAGAACATTAATGGATATTCAGAGTAGAAAGCGCCTATATACGCACATTTATACTTATAGACTCAAAATAAAGGTATCTAGAATAAACGCAATAAAGAACTGGGAGTTTTAATTAATCATTTTGATTCTAATAATCATTTGATTTCAAATCACTGGTAACTTTTCATTAAGATAAAAGTCTGTTTCAAAAAAATGTTTTGATTGAGGGGAATGTGGCTACGCCCATTGGCGCCGGCGAAACTTGAATTTGGGTACTACAGACCGTTAAGGTTGGATCGTAGACCACTGAGCTATTCAAGCCTCTTTTGCTAGTTGTACGTATGTAAAACTTGTTTTGAACTACACACAACACCAACCTCTAATTTGGCTCCATTGAAAAAGAGATTAAGGGTTGATATAATCAAATGGATATAGTGGTCTACCAATGACGGAATGTTGGCGTTTACTTAAAATACCTAGGAAAAATCGATTTTTCTAGTAATTTTATTTCTGCTGAAATCTTGTTTTATCGACGTTAAGTTTTGGTTATATTTTTTAGTTCTTGGAGCCACGGTTATATCTGATGGAAAACGTTACTATAGCTGTCGGCGCTGACGAGACTCTTACTTATGTACTGTAAAGAGCTAGGACCGAATTTCGGACACTAGATTACACTAGGGAACATCAAAATTTTACCTCAAACAAGCAATATATTTTTTGAAAGTACACGTTAAGTGTATGACAAAAATGAAAAAAAAATGAATGTTTATTGGTCAATTTTTCGGAGGGGGGGGGTAAAATGGTTTTTCCAATATAAAATTTTTTTCCTGATTAACCAATTAGTAAAATGAATGGAAAAGTAGCTTAAAAAATTTAGCCAACCAATGTTTATGTTCGACTAAAATTTCGTTTAAATCCAATGCATGGGGCCTTAGATATAATATTTTAAAGTCAAAAAAAATGGCTAAAAATCGCATTTTTTACCATTTTTAAAAATTTCTTTTTCATTTTTCAAAAAAATTAAAAACGCCTGCCGAAAACTAACTACCCTGACATAAAATTATTGAGTTTTTCTTCAATTTGGCACTTAAAAAAACAATTTACAATGAGCCGTTTTTTTAATACAATTTTTTGAAAATTGCAATGTAAAATTGAGGTACATGCGGAAACTGATGAAAGTACACCCTAAAAATTCGAAGAAATAAAAAACTGACGGAAGTAAATTTTTAGTATCAAAAGTGAATTAGGGTGTAATTTGGTGTTTCGGAAAGTGAAGGAAACTATTTTTTTCTTGGGGTTGTTGGGACCCGACACTAATTCATTTCTACAGCAATTATGTTCAATAAATAAGTTCATATACATAATATAAGTGTAAACAAGCTGAATAATGTAATATTTATTGAAGTTACGTTAATAGATATCAGTAAGGGGTTAGAATGTAAGGGGTTGAAGTAAGAGGTTAGAATGAAGGGGGCAATGGGGGCTGTGTAAGGGGGTAATAAGGACTGCGAAAGTCAAATTTTTTAAATTTTCAATTATGTTAATATGTAGTGTAAGCGTAAGGTTTTTGGGGGTGGTTAGGAGGACGGGTGGGGTAGGGACTGACGAAAATTCTTTCTTCTGCTAAATCCCCCTCTCCAGTCTTTGCACTTTTCCCAAATCACTCAATAGACCCGTTTTTTATTCACTTAGCATAAATCAACATTTTAAACAAATATTAAACGTTTAAAAAAAATTCATATTAGCTTCTTTTCATCACCCCTTTTGTAAAACCACTATCCACTATTCGCGTTTACTTGCGTAAAACGCAATAACATTCTTGATTAGTTTCAAAAATGATATATTAGAAGAAATTTGTTCTACTTTCTACCTTTCTACCACTCTAATCATATGTTTCGTTTATTATATTATTACAAACTAACATAAATTCGAATTAAGGAAAAATAAAATTTTTTTTTATCAGCTCCCATCCCTTTGCTACCTATACGTTCCTACTTCTTTATTACATACTAACATAATAACAAATTAAAAAAATAAAAAAACTCGCCGCCTCGGCCCCCTCTATTTACACCTTTGCCATTAAAATGATCTCACGTTTATATTACATATTAACATAATTTGAAATTAAAGAAAATTTAATAAAATTAACTTTCGCAGTAATCATTGCCCCCCTTACACAACCCTAATTGCCCCCATTGTCGCTGCCCGCATGCCCCCCCACACCCCGCATTCCTGCCATCCAAATGATCTCATATTTATATTGAATATTAACATAATTTGAAATTAAAGAAAAATTAATAAAATTGACTTTCACAGTAACCATTGCCCCCTTACCCAACCCCCATTGCCACCCTTCTTTCTAATCCCTTACTTCTGACATCTGCTAACGTGACTTCAATAAATATTACATTATTCAGCTTGTTTATATTTATATTGCGTGCATGAACTTATTTATTGAACATATTTGCTGTATAAATGAATTAGTGTCGGGTCCCAAGAACCCCCAAGAAAAAAATAGTTTCCTTCACTTCCCGAAACACCAAATTACACCCTAATTCACTTTTGATAATAAAAATTTACTTCCGTCAGTTTTTTATTTTTTCGGATTTTTAAGGTGTACTTTCATCAGTTTCTGCATGTACCTCAATTTTACAATGCAATTTTCAAAAAATTCTATTAGAAAAACGGCTCATTGTAAATTGTTTTTTTAAGTGCCAAATTGAAGAAAAACTCAAGAATTTCATGCCAGAGTAGTTAGTTTTCGTCAGGCGTTTTTATTTATTTGAAAAATGAAAAAGAAATTTTTAAAAATGATAAAAATGCGATTTTTAGCTGTTTTTTTTAACTTTAAAATATCATATCTAAGGCCCCATGCATTGACTTTAAACGAAATTTTGTTCGAACATGAATATTGGTTGAATAAATTTTTTGAGCTACTTTTCAAGTCATTTTACCAATTGGTTAACCGAAAAAAAATTTTTATGTTGAAAAAATACATTTTGCCCCCCTCCGAAAAATTGGCCACTGAAAATTCAAAAATTTTTTCATTTTTGTCATACACTTAACGTGTACTTTCAAAAAATATATTGCTTGTTTGAGGTTAAAAAAAAGTTTGATTTCGTTCCCTAGTGTTATTCAACCCTTTACGGATAAAAACTTCTACTTGCTTTAAGTGAAAATTTATTTAAATTGTGGACAAGTAGATCAATCACATTAAAAACCATAAAAAGTATACTTATTTTTTGAAATATAAGGATATAAATATCAAATTTAAATAAATTTTTACTGAATTTTACTACGATATTTTATACTAGTCCAAAATACAGTAGAATTTTTCATCCTTGTTGCTAGTTATATTCATGTACAATGTTGCTTAAATTACACATAGCAAAATTAAAGTATTTTTTGCGAATAGTACCATAAACTTTTTTAAGGTTATTGTATAAAGATCAAAATTTTCAAAAATTCAAACTCGGATAGTGATCATTAAAATTAAAATTGATCTCTGAGACCCCAGATAACACAGCGCTGTCAAAAAACTAAATTATAGCGGAGTGATAATACAGTAGTGAATCATTATAAGCGAAGGTGGAAACAATTTGTGTATATTTTTACAGCTTGAGCACGTACAATGTAGAATTATGGAGTCTCGCTAGTTGTACATATGTTCAACTTACTTAAACTATACAGAACATTCCTTCACCTTTAGTTGGCAACATCATACAAATAATATGGGCTACGATGTAATTAACAGGGTACGATGGCGACATCTTTCGAATGAATAATTGTTTATCTGTGTAGCTATGAACTTTAGAACGTCATGTATCAATCAAGAAATTTTAGAGAATTTTCAGAGAATTGTGAAATATAACGACATAATATGAAAAAAGTAAAACCAAAATGGTGCGTTAAACAATTTTAGAGTTTTAAAAACATGTCGCAAAAACATATTTATATATTACAAAAAAACAGCATAAATATGTTTCCACACAACGTTGAACACATATTTACAAACATGTTAGAAAATATATTAGTATGAAGATAATACCATCAGAATTATATTATAAAAAGAATGGTAAACATATTGCTGATGACGTGTGGGTGACGTAGATCAAGATTTTTGATCTGTGTCGAAGAACATTCAAGAATGATGCGGGAAATATTCTAGATTTATTGTAAAGCAGATCCACTAAATTTGAGAGAAACTATTGACTTAAAAACAGCGAAGAAAAAGGAAATAATAAATCACTAAAATTAAAGTTTTAGAATTTCTTACGAAATGTACACTACAACACTTATAAAAACGTCAGCAGTGTAGCCATCTGAAAAATATATAAATTTTCGAAGTCTACAGATGTTTTCTCGACTCTTGTTCTTTTCGTCAGTGTCACTAATAATGAAATTGTAGGTCAGTAGTGCGACTCTAAATTCCAACACAGGTTTACCAATCGATGGGAAACTGTAAAACTCAAGAATCATTGCAACCAAATTTACTTAGAAAATGTTGAACTCTCCGATTTAAATATTTTATTTAATTCATTAAACAAGTTTTTGATATTCCCGAATATTTTAATTCTAGGGAAATGTATATTACTTTAGTTAAGATGTTGTATTGAATTTCATTTTAAGCTTTTAGAAAAAAAATGTCAAGTAGCAGATTTATTGTAAGCTTGGTCTCACCCAAAGTGGTGAAGCCAAGCAGGAAAATATTTAGTATTAATATAACGAAAAAGAAGACATAGATTTTTATTCGGGCTCCAGATTTTAAAATAATAAAAAGGCTAAGCAAAAATCTAGTGTAATGTTTTTAACATCTTTGTCTCTTGGATACCCTTTGGGCTTTGGTAATCGTAAGTCATCATCATCATCATCTGTGTTTGGAACTATATTCAAGAAACAGCAATGTAAGCGAGTACGGGTCACCGAATCATAAGAGATATCCGGCAATCAATTGATGAACATTTAAAACATTGTTCTAAAAACAATGTTACAACATAAGAATAACCGAAAAAAAAAAGTTAAGAAACAACGTTTAAAAGTTTTAGAAAGTTGTTTGGAAAAAACTTAAAAATAACATATTTTTAACATTATTTTCACTAATTAAATGTGTTTTAAACATTGTTACAAAACTTTCGTGTAAAATTAACATGTTTATACAAGTGTTGTGGCATAAAAGGAGGTAAAAAGAGACCAAAAATAGACTAAACGCTGACTAAAATGCGACATAAAATTACATAAAACTTGACTAGACGCTAACTAAAATTAAACTAAAGATTTACTAAACGTTAGTTATGGTATAGCTAAAGATCATTAAAACATGACTAAATCGATCTCGAAACTATACGGTTTCAGTGCAAAAACGATATTTTTTAGCTCACTTAAATACATTTTAGAGAGAGAGTCAATGTTTAGATCAAAAATATTCTACGGAATAGACGTCTTTTTGCTAGCCGAATAATAACTGTGGCCATTATTCCTACTCAGCCAAACAGTATCTTAGAGGTGTAAATAAAAAATTATACGTGTATAAATTAGATACAAGATATAAACATTATCAAAATATCTAGATATATATTTTAATTTTTATAACCAGATACAGTATCTAAAAGTTTTTATTTGAGCAAATTAGTACCTACAAGATGTTCACTTTTGAGTCAGAAAAATTCAATAAAATTTGTGCCTCGTTTAAAATCAAAAAGTAGAATTATTTATGTATATTGTGATGCTCCACCTTTCGAAGTGCTATCGTAACCAAATGTACTAGCGTGAATAACCCGGATTCTTTAAAACGGGCTCGGAGACCTAATGTTCTTGGCAACATTTCTTTTCTTCAACCCCGTCTCTTGGCAAGCAAACATCATTTAACTAACGACCACAGACTTGCTTCACTTGTTTCCCGCAAAATCGGGAATCCCTAGGGCAAGAAGCGCGAATACACCACCCTCGGCCATGAAGCGAAAGAGTGGAATGTCCTCAACTTCCTTCTCGAAACATCCCTAAACCCTGCAAGAGGGTACAGGTTGGCTACCTAAAAAGACACATGGCGCTGAAGCTATTGGACTACCCTCTATTGGTGGTTGCAACGAGCTACCATGAGATGCACTGTTGACCACCGAAGGTAAAACCGACGTGTAGTCAGCAATAATCATCCAACTAAAGCTGGACGACCTCCCTTGTATCACGAAATGCGTCCTTTCATATCGTTGTCATTGCCAGTTCTCACCATGCGAACTTGTCAAATAAGAAGTCCGTGCCATCTCCTGGCAATGACAACAATATCTATAGATGTCTCTGGGCATCTAAATATTTAATTGAAAAAAACTTCAATTTTTTACGTATCAGTATTTTTAATTTTTGATAACGAAAATAGTATGTGTCTATTCACACATACCTTCAAAAACCGTATTTTGCTTCACGACTTTTTATTCAAGGTTAATAATTAAACATAACATACCGTTTCCATAACTCCAATCGATGGTAAAACTGACGTTTTTAGTGAAATCCAAGAACTCTTTAATATTCGAGAATGCAGATGAATTGTTTTCAGAATACGCGATAGGTAATTGAAACAGCAGCTTAGCACCAGTGTCGTTAATAAAACTCAAAATAGTTTGCCAGGTCTCTGGTTTCATCATAAACCAATTTCCTTTTCGATCTTTATTGAAAACCATATAGTTGGCCGCGAGACCACCAAATCGTAAATAAGTGGGTAGAAGATGCTTCACTATGTTCCGAAGTTTCGCCATATTAAAGTATCTATTAATAGTCTCATCTTTAACCGCCGCAAAGTTCATTGCGTGACTCAAAAAGTCTGACTCTATTTGATAATACCTAGTCGTGTCTCTTACGATGATTTTATTAACATATATAGAGTCCATTTTGTAGTAAATTAAGGCACAAATCGCTGCTGTTACTAGCATAAGTATATATATGAGGAGAGAGACAAGTAAACATTTTTTTTTATTTTTAGAAAACGAAAAAGTAAATAGTTTCATTGTTACGGTTATTAATGTATGCTAAGTGTGCTCTACTACCTACTATTTTATTTAATATGACTACAAATATCTATAAAATGAAGTGTCGATATGATGCCTCTGATAAGATAGCTGTTAAACATATGTTAACTTTCTCGCATATATTGCTAATAAACTAAAATATGAATTTTAAAAAATTTACATTCAATTTATACAAAGTTTATACGCAACCATATTTTATTCTAGTTTTTGCTAACCCTTTGCTCGACCATACTAATTTCTATTTCGGGGTGGTCAATGACATAGTGATATTGCTGTAATATCGCTACGAGATGTAAGTTTTATAGCAGAGTTCACATAGTTTTCATGCTGCGACATGAGACGGTGATATTATATTTCTTGTCCATACCCTTACTAATAGAACAAAAATGTCTAGAAAGTTGACTCTAAGTTTCGAAATTTAATTATGCTAGTATGCTTTCTAAGCATACTAGAATCAGTGCAGTTTAAAAATTGCCACAAAGTTGTAAAAAAACTATATAGAAAAAATTCAAATTAACATTCCAGTGCATTCATAAGTTTCATTGGTGTTAAGTCTGTGTTCGCAAAGGAAATCAAGTGCTTAATTCCTGTTGAGTATGTAAATTTTACTCATTCCATATTAAATTATTATTAATTATAATAAGTTACCATTACACTAAATGAGCAACTATAAGTAGTGGATCCTATTGATGACTTTGATCGAAATTGAATATTTGATCCACCACGTTTTATTATAGTTGTGACAGTAACTGTTATCGATAATGGAAAGATATTGGTTTCTTGCATGGGACCCTACGAGTTCAAATAGTATAATCTTATTTTGCAACCGTATCACGCCTGTAAGCTTATATTTTTAAAGTGCACATTTTGAAACTTCTTTTATGACGAATTTAAAAAACGTTGAAATTGTGCATTGTAAGGGTGTCTAGCTTTATTTATTAAAAAGATGTAGCTAAATTATATCCATTATTAGCTACTAAAAAGCATTCAGGCAACATTTAAGTAAATTTTTACCGACAATGTGTGTAAAGTTTTCTAACTTGGTCACAGAAGCAGAAGTAACTCAAAGCGTATTCATGTTTAATTTAGAAATAGAGCAAATTGTGTTTTTGCGTTGCAATGTTTTTTTGTTGAGTTAATTCATAAGTTAAGTCGGAAAAGAGCTTAAAAAATTATTTAAGGTTTTCTTCAAAATGATATAAAGAAGTAAATAAGTACAAAAATTGAGTTTTTTTTTTGTATCCGAAAAAATGTCTCAACAATGAAAACTAGAATCAATAAATACATTGAAAATTTAAATGTGCCGCAACATTATGTCCAGAAGCGGAGCCGCTAGTGATCTATATCAAAGTAAAATACGGTTTTAATAAAAGTGATTTGAAAAGCCCAATTTTCGGTTTGGTTTCGAACCCGATTCAAATTTAAACAGTATGAATCTTAAAATAGCGATCTTAGCCACATTTGCTCTATGACAACACAGCTAGGTCAAAAAGGGCTAATCTTGTGCCGAGAAACTAAACAGATTACATTGAAGACCTACATGAGGCTAGAAAAACTGTTTTGATATATTAACACTTTATTCTTTTTCTTAAGAAATGAAATAAAAAACAACATAAATTAAAAATCGAGTAAGTAGCTACGAAAAATGGTTTTGTACGTGATCGATGACCAGAAATGTAGACAAAAAGCGAAGAAGTGGAAGGGCAAATTTAACTGGAGTTTTGACTAGAGCTCGATCGAATATCACGTTCAATTTCGCCGGAGTTGATCGCTTTGTACGCCACCTGCAATATTATTGAAGTCCAATAAATGTGTAGAATCAGCAACAACATTAGCAAGCCATTGAATATGTAAAAGGCTGGAAATGGCTGAACTACTTGCCTTGCCGTTACTGCAATGCTGTAATGTTTTAAATAGAAATAAGTATGTGATTAATAAACAGACTTAAGAGTTCGATAATGAGGCAAAAAAGTTTTAACAGTTTTTACAGTGCCAAAAAATGGTTCTTCATAACAATTTTTTCCAAACTAAAAATTAAACGGGTAGTAGTAATAGCCCCGATTACTCGGATCGACAAAGGGGAAAACATTTCTAAAATCCTGTCGTTTCTCCATTGGTATAAATTCAAACAAAAGTAGCAGTATCTCTTGACAAAACTTTTCACAATGATACCAAAAAAATTTATATTTATATTTTCTAACAAGGAAACGTTTCCAACTCTTAAATTCTGATTTTGATCAAACTACCCTCAATTCTACATCAATTCTATAAAGACGAGTAAAGCTTATTTGCATGTATACATTGAAAAAAGGTTTAATTTTCAACCAATAATCTTTTGATTTTCAATACGAAAAATAATAAATATCATTAAAATTGATTATTTTATTCGACAAAAGAATTTTGGAGTAAAAATGAGAGGGAGTTAAAAGCTAATTTTATAAACTCAATAAATGGCTGGCTCTAAGTTAGACGCCAATAAGACATCTAAAAAACGTCGTACTGAAGGAAAATAAATATGTCTTTAAGACGTCTGAAACATACTTCCCATACTGGTTTTTAAAAGACGTTTTAAAAACTCCTTAAGAAGTTTTGAAAAACCTCTCTAACTGGTTGTTTATAGACGTCATTCAAACGTCGGTTGCTGTACTGAAACAAGTATATTGTCAAATGGTGACAACTATATTCTCAGTTTTGTAACTGATATTTTAACACTAGGTTTACTGACGTTTTTGTCAAAAGATATCGCTATTTTTGTTTGAGCTTTTACCAGCGTAAAAACGATAGAAATTGAAAAAAAAATTCACTATGCTCATCTGCATAATCTATGATTGAAATATAATTAACTTTTTGTTACATTCTAATTGCTTTCTAAAATGACAATTATGCTGTCCAGTTTATGTACGTGGTATAAACCAGAGATCGGCAAATTTTTTGATCATAGACCCCTATATGATTTTTATAGGTTTCCATCGACCCCCATAAAAAATAATTTTTTTTAATTAAAATAAAACTTAATTACATAGTGTTTGTACTTTTATTCAATAATTTTATACCTTTAATCAAGTATAACAGTAAAGTTATAATAAAACAATAAGTATTTATAAATAAATAAAAATAATAAGTAAAATAACTACAAATTGCTTCTTAATCAATGAGATAGGTGTGCTTGGTGTTTTTTGCAAGATTAGTTATATTGGGCTCAAAATTTGCAAATTTTATTCTTAAATCTCCTCGAAACTTCACATTTAATTTATTTTTGTGATTGGAAAAAATTGAATTTAAATGACTGATACCGGCTTGAAGCATACAAGAACTTGGAAATGCTAGCACAAATGGCTGAGCCATTTTACATACTCAGCTAGATATACACTGAAAAAAATTGATAATTTTATCAACTATACTGATATTTGTATATGTGATAATGATCAATTTTTTTAGAACTACTGTCAGTAATTTTAATCGTAGC
>AGDA01064528.1:0-18149 GCA_000281935.1 Mengenilla moldrzyki | reverse complement strand
TACGAGTTGTTCCTGGTCTGTGTTTGTGCGGCTCGGCACCTTGCGTGGCCGAGCGAGCAATCGAGAATGATGGGCCTTCAGTGGTTTGCGCAACCAAGAGAGATGCCATACGTTTTGGTGAGGTTCCGCTAGTCGGGCTGAACCTTACCGAGCTGCCTGTTTTATGCTCGATTCGTTTCATTACGTAAAAAACATTAACCCGGAATTCGTTTACGATTATTCATAACTCAATATAAGTTTTGATTACGTTTCGCTCGCGAACGTTAAAAAAGTTCTAAAAACCCTTTGCGAAGTGACATGGAACGAGTCATGGATCAATGATTACAGGGCTTAAGGGACTAAAAAAATTTTACCCTTTTGTTTGCGACAGATTCACTGGGGGTAGACTTATATATCATAATGTTTACACCACTCAGGTTGTTATTGATCATGGCGCTTGCAATTCATATTTGCGTCGCTTTCACGTGTCGAGCAGTTCGGCCTGTGATAACTGTGAGTTGGGTGCAGACGATGACATTGAACACCGTATATATGTTTGCCCAAAGTTAGTCTTCTTTGGCTCACTTAAGGATTCGAATACAGTGAACTTGTCGGATTTCATTAAGAAGAATAACTTTAGTGTGTTTAGCAACTTTTGCAAGCGTATTATTGAAAATACTAAAAACTGATTAATCTTATTACCATTATTTAATTAATTCACTAATTTATTATTTCAAGTTTTTTTAAATCACTATATTTTTTACAAAAATAGTTGCGGCTAAATGTTAAGGTTGCTGGTCTTTTTAATAATTAAAGTGAGGAGCCTAGAGTGTAGCATTATAGTTAACAATTTAGCATTTATACGTAAAGGTCATTTTCTTTAATCAGTCGCGAGGCAGATTTTATTGTATTCGGATTTTATTTTGTGATCTATGTTTGATTTATATTTAAATCCAAATTTCATTTTTTATTGTGTTCTAGTATATTTCAAAAGGACAAGCAGGCCAAGTTTTTAGAAAAAAAATATTTCAAAATTAAGCAAGTGGCCCGAAAAGACTAGAGCTTCTGCTTTCGCTTGGAAGGCTGTTTGCCTATAGATCAAAATTACCTTTATTGTAAATTTGTTTTATAATTTACTATTTATATTCGTTGTACCTTATTTTATTTGTTATATACTTTGGATATCAATAAAGACTTTGGCTTGTAAAAAAAAGACCTGATGCAGGACTCTACATACTTATTTACATTTTCACTGACTAATGAATTAGAATGCAATATCAATTATTTCGGTAACTAATAATAAAAATCCCTTAGATACTTCGTAGAGATCCTAAAATTCGGTAAATATATCCCTACTTTTGAAAATAACTGATAAATTTTACGCCTAAAATAAAAATAATTAATTGTTTAATTTATTTATTTATCGATTTCACTAATATTACATTGCGAAAATATTCACTAAGACTTCATTCAATGAACCAAAAATTATTTAACATTTGAGCAATAAAAAAACAATATATTATTTACATTAAATTACGTTTACACAGAAGTAAATTAAATAAGTTTATATTAAAATAAAGCCACAGGATTATCTGTTGCTTTCCGCTAAAAAACAAAAACGGCCCCAAATAGGCCGTTCCGCCCCATTAACTGCAAACCAACTAAATCAACACAAACAAATCTTCATTTCCTAATTGCTTCAGTCATACAAACAAATTTGTACCATGAAATCACAAACACAGCCATCTTGTAGAACACTACAGTGTCCACGTATCAAAATCTGTCATTTGACAACAGCGGCCAAATAGCATATACGGTTCCAAATGCATGTTAACATATTCAATACATAAATGTACTTATTACTTCCAAACCGATAGTAAAATCACATTTTTACGAAACGTATGTTTGAACAATTCCAATCAATCATAATATAAAATAATTAAGTTAAAATCACATTATAATTTATCGGTGTAATCATCTTCTACATCATGGCACCCGCTGTTCTCATAGTCTTCCAATAGCTGTTGTCCAACATCGCCAACACATACTCTTGCCGCGTGAAAGCTTCGGTACAGTAGTAAACTGTGATCATTCATCATCTGCCTCATTTCAGTTCCATTTATGTCTACAACAGAGCTTCCGTGGTCTGAGTCTCCCAATATGTTCATTGTCACACTTCCATCAACTATCGATAAGACTATTTAACAAGGAAAGCATTTAATATATAATTATAAATATAACCATTATAATTAAAAAATAAACATTTTTCTTTTCAGAACCGTTCATTATTATACCAATAAAAATTGAAGCTTTAGTCAAGAAGATGGCTTGTTATTGTTTGTAAAAGTTCCCAAAGTGCAATCAAAAATCGCTGATCTGTTTTTCGAAATGGCCACAACCAGTAGGTTAAAACATTTTATATTTAAGATTTACGAGGAACTATAATAATTTCATTTAAAAAACCAAAAATCAATAAAACATATCTTACTTTTCAGACATTCATGAATATTTAACACTTCAACGAGTTGCAAAAATGAGCATTTTTCGAAACTAGAGTTATTAACCAAAATCTGATAATACAGAAACATAAAATTATGTAAAACCAAATAAATAAAAATTGGCTTTAGAATTTTAATTCTAAAGAATTCACGCCATTTTCGACTATTATGAAAATGAGTATTATAACATTTATATATGCATTTATTTATTTATTTATTGGCCTGCCATTTTATTGTAATTGTTAGTTCTGTTCTTATTGCTTTGCTTTCTATAGAAGTACTTAAGGTTGTATGTTACGATTCCAGAAATCGATTTCATTTGCTAATGAAATTAATAAGAATTTATTAAAATGATTAACTCAATGACTCTTCGCTTGAAGTCATAAAATTTTTAAACCTTTAAAATGAAGTCGGGTATTTGAATATTCCAAAATAATGTTTTTGGAATTTTATCTAACACGTACTAAACTGCATAAAAATGATGTCAGTTCTAAAGAAATTGCGGAAAAACAAAATTAAAACAACATATTCCAAATAAAAGAAGTTTCAACATTTGAAAAACAAAAATTTGTGAGTTTAATGTAAAATAATTTTACACGTGTAAACGCTACTTAGATTCCTTACTTTTTTGTTATTAATTCATTCTCTAGTAAAGTTGTTCTCTTCTTATGAATTAAAGTTACGTAAAATACGTAACTTAAACATACGTTTAATCATGTAATGAACTAATATGTCGTTTTAGAAAATTTTCAATCACCTGCAAAACAGACTTTAAACTAGGAAAGAATTTAACCCAAATTGGTTAATTGGTTAAACAACGAAAGAATCACATACATTAAAATAAGTAGTAAACTGTTCAACATATTTTATTATCTACTTATTAATGTTTATTCTTGCATTTTACTTGAATTTTTTTGTTTTTAATATTAACGAATAATTTATACGATTTTTTCAAATATTTAAAATAATGAGGCTTAAAACTTTTAAAAAGGCCACAGATTGGACACATCTGATTTAACCGTTTATGCACAGTGAGCCACTTTGACGCTCTTCCGTTTTTGTGTCGAAAAAAGCCAAGGTATTTTATTGAAATAAAGAAATGGACGGCATACTTACTATGTAGGCACGTAATAACAGCAGTGTGATCATATTTCTTAACATTTTTTGACACGTATTCCTAAGAGCGTGATCACGCTCCTTAGCATCCAACGATCGTGCCTTTTAAAAACTTGTGGTACATAAACGATTAAATAATTCACATGACGTTTTTTAAGTGTAAATAATAAAATTTTATTGTTTATATTTCCTGGACCTCTTCTTTGAAAAATTTAAATAATATTATTTTTATTAAAAACATTCAACTTCAAATATAACTTATTTCAAAAAATAATTCTATTTTAAACTCAAATTTGGATAAAATTTACACATTATTTTACGAAAGCTAAAATAAAATAAAGTTCTGAAAGCAAAAAATGTTTCAAAAAAATTAATTACATCTCACCTAAGATTATTTATTCAATTGTAAATAATTAAATAATTGATTAGTGCAAATCTCGAAAAGCTGATGGTTGCTCGTTATGCAAAATTGTTAGTCATCGCGGAGATACTAACTGCGTAGGTAATAAAATCATATCTACTTTTTTTTATAAAGAAAAATTAAATCAGACTTTAATTAAATTAATTCAAACAGTAATTATTAATCTTCTTTTTTGTAAGAAATACCACAATGACCATTTTATTTCTAATCATTTCAAACAATATAAAATTAGAAAATTTATATAAATTAATTTCACTAATTTTTACTTACTGTATTTCATAAAAATACACTTTTGAGATCAACGATTATAATAAATGATATATGCTTATGTACAAAATTTAAAATATATTGAATCATTTAAAAGCATTTTATTAACTATAAATATTAACACGAAGTAAATTTTTTTTGCAAATATTACAAAACCACTCAGAAAGTTCATTCTAAATTAAATACAGAACAAACCCCTATTATAAACAATATTAAGTAAGTAAAACAGAAAGGTTATGTTTTGTTTAATAGTCAACATCAATAAACATATACATTCGATTCCTCGACATCCATTCTTAATGTCTATTAAGTAATTTTAAATATGTCGTTACATATCACGTTAACTAAATCCTAATAAGTTTTAAAAATATATAATTTCATTAAGTTCTATAATAATCATTTCTTAGAGAATTATATCACTTATTGTTTACGATTTGCGAACAAAAATTTATGTACATAACACTCATATACAAATTCCTCCTTCGATTTACACGATAGATATGCTCTTGGAAAAACTGAGTAAAACGAAACATAAGAGACGAACCATATCATCATCTTAAAAAATGCAACTGAACTTTTGAAAAGGGGGCGTTTGGTAACATTAAACGAATTTTTAATACATTGATCAATATGATAATGATAAAAGATATTACACAAAATTAACAGAAAAAAAAATCTCGAAAAAAATTATAATTTAAAAACCATATAATTTGATAACCGTGTAAATTAAGCGATGTATAGATATATTTTTTTATTATTAATGAAATAAAAAATGTACAGTTTAGATTTTTAATAATAAAATTACTGACATGTGTAATTTTTGAATCATTTGAATGTTTTGTAATTTTATATAAAGACTTAATAGGAAAATAAAATCAAAAAGCAAACAGTTTAATGCTACTATAAAAATAAAATACGACAAAATATAACGAAAATAAGATTAAAATTAAACGGAAATAGAATAAATGATTAATAATTGAATTAAAAAATTTTTTTGATGCTTTTTAAAAAAATATCATAAAATCATCTTACTTTTATTTATTGTGCAGTTGACATATCGAAAAATCAAAGCAGTTATAGATTATTTTATTTGGAAGCAATATAGATAAGTAAAACCCGAAAAAAATAAACACATTTGGAATTATCTACCCTATAAATGGGTACTAGTAATTCTTGAATATATAAAAATATGGCCTCGAAGTGTTTATTAGCGAACACACTTGTTACTTCTTGTATTCATTAAATATAAATGCAAAATTAAAAATTAAATGAGAAAAGAAATACATTTCCACAATAAAATGGTTTAGTGATTATGAGAACTGTTGTTATTACACAAATAGCTAACCAAACATTTATAAAAGGCTTACCATCATTTCCCACTAGAGAAGTAGTCGCTTCATTGTTAGAAGTGTTCGTAACTGTTGTGCTTCTACTGGAATCAACAGTGGCTGACAAGGGAACATGATTGGCAGTAGATGTTGTTACAAAACGAGCAGTTGCCATCAGCGAAGTATTGGTACTTTCGTCAGCAGTCTTTTTAAAGAAATTATGACGTAACGCATAATAAGGTGAAATACGATGTCGTGGTTCATATTCTAGCATTCGACTAACTAAGTCTTTGAATTTCAAGTAATCTGATACCGTGTGTCCAGCTTCACCGGCTCTTCGACCACCGGGTCCGCCCGACTCCACACCTAAAATGTCATGCAGTCTTCGCGATCCAGGACTTTTATACTTCTTATTATCTTTTGGTTTCTTAAGTACAAAATTCCCGTCTGATGTTTCATTAAAGTACTTCGATGTTTTCAATGCTTGACGTAACATATGCTTCGGAGGCATTCCCAAAACCTCAATAATCTTATTCATTTGATCAAATTCATTACTGCCACTAAATAACGGTTCACCAGTATGCATTTCTACCAAAATACAACCAAGTGACCACATATCAATCGAAAGACCATATGGTATCCCAAGAAGTACTTCAGGAGAACGGTAAAACCGTGATTGAATATATTGGTAAATCTAAAAAAATAACATTCTATAATTAGAATAAGAGAAAAAATTGAAAAAGAAACAAAAAAGTCATATTTTTTATCATTTCCTGATTTTGTCATATTTTAGTTTTTCCCACTTAATGATCTAGTAACCTAAATTTTGTATATTAAATTTTAATTTCTTCAGTTCCTTCAAAACTTACTTTATTTTTAACGACAAAACTAAAAATATTCTTTTGTTTTGGCGATTAATTTAAGTTTTGTTTTTTTTTCAGACTAAAGCATCAAAAAATTCTAATTTCATTTAATAAGTTTTTTGTTAGTCAAATTTTTAAATTGATCACAAGTTCTAATTGAGTATACATTGCTAATTTTTGCTAACTTATAAAAATATATGTTTTGTTACTACACAGACACCATATTTATACTTTAAAATAATTTTAAAGAATATATATATCAACTGTTTAACAAAAATATTTAATTTAATTTTTTTTTGCTACAAAAATACGGAAATTACTTTCATTATTTTTAATTAAACTAATAAATTGAATTGCATGAACTTTTTTTATTGATTAAATTTGTACTGATAATTTGTAAGTAGATTCAATTATGCAATTATACCACAATAAAATTAGTTTTCAATTATATAATTTCTAATCTTTGAATCTATGACATCTTTATATTTTAAATATTTTTTGTATATTTTAAAAAATATTGCTAACAAGAAAAAATTATCGTGTGTTACACACCAATTTTATCTAGATATTTTCTGAATTTAAGTAAAATGCTACTGAAAGTACTAAAAAAAAGGTTAAAAAATTAAAGATTTTTTTTCCAAAAAACGATCTTTATATAATTATTCAGGGTAAGAATGCCTAAAAAAATTAAAAAAATTTCGATTCGATCACATTTTTAAAAAAAAGTTTTAACTTTTTTTAAATTATGTTGTATGATTTTAATTATTATGTAAAAAAACAATTTATAGAATACACACTATGGTTCTATTTAGATTTCGTAAGATATAAAAATTCAAAAATATACCATTTAGACAAAAAACGTAGTCTCATAAAAAAGTTTTTTGAGTTTCGTGCCAAAAATATGCCCAAATTAAAAATTCATTAAACTTTTTTATAGACATTCTTACATTGAACAAGTTTTATGTTCGTTATTTTTTACAAAACATTCATATTTTTTAATAATTTGTTATATTTTTTACTAATTTCTATTTCAATATTTATAGATTCATCCCTAAAAAAATTAAAAAATAACATTTTTAAACTTCTCCTTGTTATATATTAAAATGTTTTTAGAATTAAGTGTTGAATTTAAATAGCAATTAAATTCCTTTAAATATAATTTCATAAAATAAAAAATTTCGAGACGCCTAATAGGTTACTGACGGCACTAGAGCATAAATTTCATATTTCTTATTCTTATTAATGACGTGTATTATAATAACAACTAAAATCTCATTTGAATTCCACAATCGAAAATAGTTCCTTTTCTACTTTCCCTTGTACGTAAGTTAATTACGAAATGAAAATAAAAAATTTAGATCTTTTATATAATTAAATGGTGTGATTTTTAAACTTTTTTCTCTTTTTGTTAAACTAATTTTCAACGTTGTCATTTATTTTTTAACATTTTTTAAAAATGACATTTAAAATATTTTCCTTGTTCTTAGCATTTTAAAATACCCATCCAATTTTCTTTAAACATTTCAATTCCTATTTACTTCGACTTACTAATTTTTCATTCTTAATTTGAAATTAAATGAGAAGGTACTAAAGTATAAGAAAAATCAGTCGAATCTAATTTTACATTCTTAATTTTCACAACAGATACTAATTTAATTTTAACCCTTTGGGGTGGGGAGACGATTATCAGTCGTCAAGGCGTTACGAGCGACAGGATGGATGAAGAGTGAGAGATGTCAATCGATATTTATGTTAGATTACGTTCGTTCCAAACAACAGGAACGCACCATTGGTTGTTGTAAAAGTTTTTTAGTTGTTTATACTATTTGGTACACAGTATTAAATCAATGTGACCAAAAAAGTCGCTGACCGCAAAGAGTTAAAGCTTCTATATCTCACTTTCACAACCACATAAAAAAGTTAGCATATGTACACAAAACAAATCAATACTTAAAGAGAAAATTAAAAGGTAACAAAAAGGAAATTAATTATACCTTGTGTCCCAATTGACAAGAACTTCCAAAATCAACGATTTTAATTGCAGACCGCTTTGGATTACATAAGAGGATATTCTCAGGCTTCAAGTCGCAATGTATAATATTTAATTCGGGCGTTGATAGGAAGAATAATGCAGTACACAACTGATGTGCAAATTTTCGAGTTAAGTTCAATGAAACACCGCGAAAATTAGTGTTACGTAACAAGTCGTACAAATTGTACGATAACAATTCAAACACTAAGCACAAATGATTACGCCACATAAAGTTTCTTTTCAGTCGCACTAATAGAAAAATGTTTAGTTAACTTTATATACTTATAAGGTTAAAATCATTACCGATAAAATACTTATTCTCAACGTCCAATTTATTCATCATTTCCAAAAGCTTAACTTCAATCTGCGCTTGATTCAAAAACGGCTTCTTATTCTTTATTATTTTAATAGCTACATAGCATTGTTCCTTTTCATCATACGCTTTTACCACCTGACCAAACGAACCCTTACCGATTAGCGAATCGATTTCGTAGCGATCAAGGAACTTTTCACCCTGCTTAATGATATAATCATGATTATCATCATCAAAACCATCATTATATAGCTTGCGTTCCTTTTTATTTGAACTGTCATCAGCTTGGGTTTGTTGAGCACGTCGTTTCTTCTTCGCATAATACACCTGAAAAAAAGTTCATTAACAAATCATTAACGTTAAAGTTTCCATTAAACTAAGCTGAATTTAGCAAAAACGAAAAATCCATTTAAACTGAAACATTTGTTGTAAGAACAAAATTTGCGACAGATAAAAAAAGACTTATGCAATTTGGACCTTATCCAACGCGACAGAATTACTAAGGGTTCGTCGTATACACAATTCAAAATATTTGCAGACAAATAAAACATCTAAAAATAAAAATCCGCTAACTTCATCCTAAAATTTATAATGTACTCATCTCTGTAACAATTATTTCTTTGTTTCCTTCTAATTCTGTCTAATTATTACTAATTCAACTATTTAAAAACGTTGTTCTTGTTTCCTAATGAATTCAGTGTTTTCTTAAAATATTTGTATTCGTACGCATTGTAAATTTTTTATATCGTAAAATTATACAAAAATTTACAAAAAATATAACTAAAAGGTAGCAAAATTTTAATGTTCGTAATAGAAATATCAACAAGATAACAATATATTGCTTTATATCTAGACGTTCTAAACATACCTCATTAATATGCTTATAGGTTTTAATCAAATCGACACTAAGTTTATAAAGCGGAGCTGATGTTGAATCTCGAAAGTAATGAGGAATACGTGCTTGCATTGCTTGCACATCGTTTAAGCTACCAGATAGCGTGGTATTTGATGTCAGTTGATCTTCAGCTACCAAACGACCATAAAGAGGCACGTGTCGTAATTGACGTGTCCCTGCACCATTATTATTGCTACTTATCAGGGAATCAGTTACATCACCCATAAATCCGGACACTAAATAGCACATAAAAGAAGTAGTTTAATTTAGAGACAAATTACACGATTGAACAAAATTTACAAAAAATAAACATAAATATGATACAAATAGTTTTTTTAGCCATTTTATAGAATGAACAGTAAATTGGAGATAAACAAGAATCATATAGTGATATATTCATAAGTCCCACAGCACTAATAGTTTTGTAAAATAGACATAATTATAGTGGTATATTAAAAGACATAGACACATAATACGTTCAACTGAATCACCGACTTTCCAATATATTTATAATAAATAC
Source organism: Mengenilla moldrzyki (assembly GCA_000281935.1). NCBI lineage: Eukaryota > Metazoa > Arthropoda > Insecta > Strepsiptera > Mengenillidae > Mengenilla > Mengenilla moldrzyki. The sequence goes on along the minus strand of AGDA01064528.1, from coordinate 7,917 downwards.
AATATATAATTTTACGTTGGCACACAAACATGGTCCAGCATCAAAGAAAAAATTACTAAAACCAATGAATATATTTTTTGTTTTTTAAATTATATCTTTATTAAATTATTGCGCATCAAACATACAGGAAAAACTTTGAAACATATACAAATAAATTCAATTAAGTTGGCAATTCTAAATCAAATTTACGAACAGTAAACGTCAATAAAATGCTTCGCTACATTTAATACTCCTTCATTTACATTATCACATAAATTGTAAATGAATTTTCAACTTAAAAAGTATAGTTTATACTTTGTATATAATTCTGTTCAGATTATTATTTTGTTAAATAAGTTTATGCAATTAAATATTGATTTTTACACACATACATAAAAAAATAAGGGAGTGTACATGTATGCATACATTGATTGCACTTCATACTTCCGGTTTAAATTGCAAAAAATACGCAAATAAATAACGAATTTCCTACAGTAACAATATAAACAAAACAAGGTAAACGTCAAACGTCATGATATTACCGTAAAAAAAAGAAAAATTGCTTTTCTATTCACAGACATCAACTAATAGTAGAATTTAAAACTTTATTAAAATTGACATTAATAAATATTTCATTAATAAAACTGTGTCTTTAGTAATCGTAACTACATTTTGTTCTTACTCAGTAAATTATTGACTAGGATCTTACTGTAGCATTTTTTCAATTTTCTCTGTGTATAATAAACAGATTAATGACTAATTACGACAATACAATTTAGTCAACTGAAAATGAATATGCGTTTTCAAATTTTTATTCATTCTATTGATTACGTGACAATTACTTTAGGCTGTAATAATTTAACTTCAAGTCAAAACAGTTCTGAAAATTCAAAGTGGCAGAGTAAATTTTTAATAAAAATCATTAACCTTTTTGAGTGCAATTTTCATTTCTAAAACGAATGAAAAGTTTAATTAAAGTCTAAACGTTGAGAAAATCGATGATAAAGTTTATTTTTCAAAATTTTATATAATTTGATTGAAAATTAATTGTTTTTTAAGCAAAATAGGATAAAGCAATTTGAAAACATGACTTTTTTTACTTAAGGGTTCATTACTACAGCGAACATTGGTCTTTGCACTTAATATTTTTATCCTTTTGGACTACAATAAGCACGCGTTTGCTGCAATTGTGTTGGCAGTTTTAAAAGCAAAAATAAAAAATAAAAAATGGTATATGTTCTTGAAAAATAAACTGAAATTCATTGTAAAAAAAAAGAAATGTTACAAAAACAATTTTACATGCATAGTTTGAATATATATGATGATAATTTTTCGTAAAACAATAAAAACGTTTTTGTTAGCACTATCGATCTAAAAACATTACACTAATATGTTTAGTTTGAAAACAATTTTGTGCAAATGACAAGCAAAACAAAATAGATAGTTTAAATTAATTTTATTTTCACTATTAGAACTACATGATACTAATAATTTTTTATTAACAAAAAAAAACAATTTTTATTTTTACCAGATTTTAACTATATTAAATTGCTAATGTGCAAATTTCTACATTAAACGCCAATAAAATTTTTTCAGAGAAATAAGAAAATTGAAAGAAATAATTCAAGAATTCGATCCAGTTAAGGATTGGTGTAGTGTAAATTTCACATTACGTCAGTTAACTTTTCGGACATATTTGACAATTATAAAAGCTGACCAGCTTAAGAAAAACATATGGTTGAAGCTTAAGTAAAAACTCCACATTTATTCAAAATCGATGTTAAAAAAATAATTTTTAGTGGCAAGATAAAATTGACTTATGTAGAATATTAAACTTTTAAACAATGATAAATAAATTTATACTTTAATCACTTATTTTATTATATTGTTCCCAGCTCTTTTTATTCCATGCTTCAAATTTATGCCATCTATACTGGCAATTTCTCGAAATATTTCGACAAAGTTTATTTGACGACTCTAATCTTCTAGTTGATATTTTGATAACGTCAAACCAAATTACGCCTAATTTTTGTTTACAGTGCTTTTTAAAAATTTTCTTTTTTTTTGTTAAAGGATATTACCGTATAAGTATGAAGAAATCTGCCCCGCGGGATTTTGTGTACTAGTGGTATAATACTTTTTTTTACCTATGTGTTCACATAGGTTGCTGTTAATAAATTAGTGTTAATTGAAAATGCAATTAATTTAAATATTAACGATGTTATAAAAAATATTTTGCATTTATTGGTATTTTTTCGAAAGATAAGTTTCAAAATTATTTTCTACGTAAAAAAGTTAGTTACAACAAATTTCTGGATGGTTTTTGTTTCATTACTCTATGTTTTCAGTTTTATTGCTTTTCCTACCAATTTAATGCTTTTTCCTCACTCAATTTTTTATTTTGAAAACTCATAAAATTATTACGAATTATTACTAATTGGTAATTTTTAAAATAAAAAACGAAGACTGGAACTTAACAGTATTATTGTTGCTACAGCTACAAGTTGCTTATATGGGATAACATTTTGGTAGTTATTGCAATAATTCGAATATTTTAAATTTTGTTCGTAAACTATAAAAAAAATAAAAAGAAAAATATTTTTGTTATCACTTTCAAATATGTTAAAAAGAGCACAAAAATTGAATATTAAAAAAATGGTAAAGTTGTCCTTTTATTTTTCTTTACTCGAAAAATAAAGTACACTTAAATTAAAAATGTTATTTAATAGACATTTTTTAGCTACCCATTCTCTCAGTACGTTACTTACCGTATGAATTAATCTAGATATATAAATTAGAAATTAGTAGATACAAGACTTTCTTTTGTACAAGTTTTATTATGTATGAAGAAAATAAAATTTTTAGTCAAAATATAAGTACATTAAATTATGTTATTAAAGCAATAATATAAATATAACGGGAAAATAGTTTTAAATTTGTTACGCTTTAAAAGCTGCAAATAATAAGCTGCCCATTTAATGAAACGATAAAAAAGCTCTAATAAAAATCATTACAAAAACATTTTGTTAGACGGTAACATATAATTTCTTATAAGTTAAAAAAGACTTATCAAAAAAAAAAATCCTATTGCGAAAAAATTTGAAGAATTTGAAGAATTTGAAGTCTTATGTTTTCACTGTTTCTTTATATAATATTTGAACAGCGACATACGTTATTCGGCAAAAATTAAATAATTAAAGTTGAAAATGAACATCAGCAACAAATTTAAACCAATATTTTTATAAAAAAATATTTTGTGTAACACTGTCTAATGAAATCTAAAGAATAATAAACTTTCAAAATAGTTTCATACAATTCTTCAAAACTATTTTATAAACAAAGTTTTTAAACTATTTTTTTAAATCTGTTTCAAACTCGTACAGCATATTTATTATCTACTATTATTTTCAAAATTTATAAATTAATATTTACGGTATTATATAAGTAATTAATACCGCGTAGGGTAAGCAACACATCAATTTGAAATAAGAATACCAATAATTTCATGTTCAGATTATAGTATTTTGTGATTATAGTCAAAATATGCTTAATATTGATAAGAGAATAGAAATGACGTTGTTAAATGAGTTTTAAGTGCAATTTTATGCGAAAAATTATATTCACAAAATAAATTCTAATGTGGAATTGGTTTATCAAAATCAAAAATTCTATTTGGAAATTTTTAACAGATTAGATACATTTGATTGAAAAACAAACAATATTCAATATTGGGGCATTTATTGAGAGGAAATTTTCAATAAGAAACCCATTGTTCAAAACAACTAATAATCTTGATTAAATTAATTTTTTTTGTTGAATTAAAATTTTCCGTTGATAAAAATTAAGTTTAATACGATCTTAAATTTGGCTAAATCCTGAAAAATGTTTTAAGAAATGATAAATATGTAACAGTAAAAGAGGAATGTTTCTTAAAATCCGTTGCACGTTTTCAAGCCTTACATTAAGTAACACGGTATAAATACCTTGTAAGGCTGTTATTGTCATCAATGTGAAATAACGCAACATTAAGTAATGTAATGCAAAGCAATGAAATCAATGGAGAGATGACTAATAGAAATTGTTTGCACTGTTAGAATTCCGAGATGAAAAAACCTTCTGAATCATCTTGGAAATTTTTCACTTTCTTTTTTTTTATAAATAAATCTTGTTATCAATGTAGTGTTATGAAATGCGTCCGTCGATAAGAGCACTTCCTTTATTTTACAGGCTCTTAAAATTGATAATTTTTTTATTCAGTTTCTCTAGTAATAATTAAATCTTAATTGTTAATTCATAAGAAAAATTAATTGGTTCTTTTTAAGTAATAAAAGCATATTTTTATTTACATTTTTGTTCCTTTTCGCTTCGTATGGTAAAAGGTCAATTACCCGGGAAAGGAAAACCCAAATTATAAGTCTTCACTTGACCATGAACAATTAATGAATTCATTAAAGCTTTTCGAATAAAAAACTTGTTTTAAAATAATAAATAAGCATATAAATAAGAATAAAGGGGCGAAAAATAACAGACGTTAAACTGAAAAAGAAGTATCACTTATTAGAAAAAAGAGCAAAAATAGATTTTCACGCGACATGATAATTTTGTAATTAGCATAATATAAATAGTGGAAATTTTCAAAATATTTTATTTGATTTCAAGAAAAATTTCCAGTGTAACTCAAAAAAAAAAAAATGCAAGATTTTTTTATGATTTTATATTTTATATTGGCGCTTATCAACATCTTTGCATTTTCATCGTTTCGATTTTTTTTATTCATTGAATTTTGTTTCGGTCCCGGAAAACTTTATTATTAATTTTTTCCTCTTTTTTCATAAAACGTCTAGACTTCTTTTTTTGTATGTTGTCGTTCTCTTTTCTGTTGAAGAAATTCTTTCGAAAAACATCTCTCATTGACATCATCACCATCGTAGAGATAAAGTTGAAGAACCGTTCGAAAATGCTAAGAATGTCGTTCTTATGACCACAAAATATACATACATGACCATTTCCCAAAGCTTACTTTTTGCCCATAAATATAGAATATAATGCAAACGAGAGAAAAAAAAAAAAAAAACGGTTTCGTAGAATTTCACAAAAATCTATTAAATAAAATAGACTGACTATAATTTTTTACCTACATTTTCCTTTCCATCAATAACTTAAAGATTTTATATAAAAAATGTAATAAAATTTTGCTGAATATTTTTCGTGTAATGAAGCAATAAATTACAATTAAAGAATGATAAATTCAAACCGCTAAAGGTGCATTAAAATCTTTATAAACAGACTCAAATTTTGAAATAAATTTACAAAATTCAATGTTTATTTTCTATTATTTTCAGCGCTAAAGCAGAGTAATCAATTTTTTAAATAATACACTAAAGCTGTGGTTTCCTAGCTGTTGTTATGACGTTACAACCTTCTATAAGGAGAAGGTTCATAAAATTTCTAAAAATTCAATTAAAATTCTTAAATTTCAAAATTGTCAATTTTAATTTAAAATTTTAATTTATCTTATTGTTTTTACAAAACTGGAAAATTCATTTCCGTTCTTTTTTTTGTACATTGTCGATTATTATCTTTGATTATAAAAGGAATTTGGGAAAAAAATAATTCAATTCGGGTTCAGACTTCAAAAAGTTAAAATAAAAACAGTTTTTATCATACAACGTCTTAAAATAATCCATCGTCGCGACTAGATTAGTTAGTAGTCAACTCAACGTCGTATGAAGCGAGATTCAGCAGCGGGGTACAGAATCTTCGTCAATAACTTGGTCTAAACGTCCTAATCGATCGTGACTCAGCACAATCATTTTGTATCCGCAACAGTGGTCATCATTACATTTCGAGCGTGACGTTCAGCGAATCCGTGGAGCTGACTCAGCAGTTTTATTAAGGAGTTGATTTCGTTTTCAATCCGGGGTTTAATCTTTTACCCGGATCGCTCTAATATTATTACACTGTGTTTTTGTCCCGCAACGGTGTGTGGAATAAGTTGGCGTTTTTAGTCGTCGAAGGGTATTTAGGAAATAAATATAAAAAATCGTTGCGAATTTCCGCAGCAAGGAAACTAAATTCGTCTATTTATATTATCAGTTGACAACGAAAGACGCGCGACTTATTCTGCACACCGTTGCGGGACAAAAACACAGCTAGGAAAACACAACAAGGAAACCCTTGTCAGTTGCCGATTTTTTTTAAAGTATCATCATTTGTTTAGACATGTCCTTGTAAGACGGTAAATGTATACCATTCCTGCCTCAAATATTATAAGGGTAAGTTATAAGGGTTAAAATGTGATATTAGCAAAGTACAAAAACTTTTACATCTCGAATAATGGTATTCTTTTGGAAAAATAATCTGTACAAGTTATGTAGCTTCAAAATTCTACGAAAAACTTAAATAACTTTTTGTAATTTGGACATTTTTTTGCTTGAAATTTATAAAAAAAACCATTTTTTGAATTTTTTTATGTTCTTAAAGATGTTAGTTAACATTTAGACCAATATATGTTCGTTACATCATATACATAACAAGTAAACTATTATTTTTTCAGTGTAATTAAACAGCAAATCAAAGTTAGATATAAAAAAATCTCAAAATTTATAAAAAAATTTTACTTAAATATGCATTTATTGAACTAGTGATTTACAAACAGTTATTAACATATTCGCGTCCCCTGACTCGATATTGCGTCATTTAAAATTATTTTTTGATTATATTTAACGAAAATTATATTATAATTGGTTGGAGGAGGGGGTAAGCGCTGAATATTCAATATTTTTTATAATTACTAGTACTTGTTAAAAATTACTAAAACCTACACGTTAACACACACTGAAAAAAAAATTCTACTGAAATAAAAAAAAAAAAAAATTGATATATTTTTTGATAAATTAAAATTTTACTACAAACAAGTAGAAAATAAAATACGTTTTACTTTCTTCAATATACTATTAAGGAAAGCTACACTAATCTTAAGGAAAAACGTTAACTTTTCGTAGGTTTCAGTAGAATTTTTTTCAGTGCAGGCTTATTTGACTGTCTTTTTAATATTTTTTTGGGAGTTAAAAATAGAAACCCCCCAAAAATGTCGGGCACGAATATGTTAATATATACAGATGTTTTACACTTGAAGTTTTTACCACTGGATTTTTAATTATTTTGACTTCTATAAATCAACTCATCGAAATTTGTAAAAAATGATCACTTTTCGTCGATTACCCTAATCAACAAATTTGAACTTTGAAAAATACCCTTCTGCAGTTTTACGATTTTCTGTTAGACATTGGTCTGCAAACACTTAAAATTGAAACGAAAATTTTCTGTACCCACTAGTTTTTTGGTGGGGGGGGGGGAAGAAATGTATTTTTAAAGTTTAAAAAATCATAGAAAAAAATCCCTTCGAGCTATAAAATTAGAATTTCGTGAAAAAATAAAAAAAGTCTTCGTCAATGTACCCACAAAATTTCAAATCAATAGCTCAAACAAATCTTGATTTATTCTCAAATATGTCCGGAAAAACGCCAAAAAAAAACGTGTTTTTTAACTATTTTTTTTTTTCGTTTTTATTTTTTTTTTTAAGTAAGCATGTTATGGCGTTAAAATTATTATTCCTAAAAAGCATATGTAACCGTGAACATCCGTAAAAATTTTTTTTTTATATTGCAAATAGTTAGCACAGGAGAATTTTTTAAAAATTGCACTTTCCAATTTTTTCATAACGAAAAAAAAAAACGGCGTTCTGCGCAGCACAGAGTTGTCAAATTACTTTTTAATGCAGCCATTTCTTAATTGAAGTTTTTCGAAGTTTTAAGAAGCATGCAATTCAAAATAAAGTTTTCAGTTATTATTTGGTACTTTGTTTGTACCTAATTCTTCAAAATCCCTATGTTTTCTCTTTATAAAAATGAACGGTTTAAAGTTAAGTAATATTAG
>AGDA01064527.1:0-12315 GCA_000281935.1 Mengenilla moldrzyki | reverse complement strand
CTTTCCTTTTATAATAGCTATACAAAAAATATCTGTCTTCTTTATAAACTGTTCATGTTAATATAATTATATTTTTCAAGCCTTTTTATATGTTAAAAGATGACATTTATGTTTGAAAATTAAGTACCGCCATTTTTTTATATGTATTACTTTTAATATTACTTAACCTAATAGAACTTAATCCGAGTACTTTTTAACGAATAAAAGTAGTACATTGATTCCTATTTATGGTACTCTAAAAATAGTTCTTTTTTACTTACTTCGGAAGATAAAATGTTCGAATAAAGTATAAACCTTTCGATAGAAAAAAGACGCCATTTCTCTATTTTAATCTATTAATTTTTGTACTCTAAAAGGAACGTTTTTGGTACAAAACTATTATGAAAAAGACACAAAGTCATAATAAAAGTAGTGTAAAAAGAGGAGGGAATGCTATACGGGGTTATATCACGGATTTTAAATCTTTTTTGTACCCTACAGCACATTCTAAAACAGTGTTTTCCAACATGGGACCCAAGCCCCATAGGGAGCAATTCGATAAATAAAGGGAAACAATTAAAGAATGAACTCGACCAATTTTAATCACTTTGTATTGGGCAATATAAATACAATGCTAGATATCGGTGTCAAATTTAACAAAAAAAGCAAATGTTTTAAAAAACGCTGCAAGTAAACATTTTCGTTTGACGTCACTAACGTATCAACTGGACGATTAAAGTCAAGTAAAAAAAGTTACCTATATTAACATTTTTAAAGCACACAAAAAATGTTTAATCGTAGAGCAAGTTTTTTATTAAATAAAAATGCTTAGTTCAAATATTTTTAAAACTTGATTTACGAGCATAACAGTGCTTGATTTAATATTAAGAGCCGTTAATATAAATGAATACTACATAACGTAGATTTCCAAAAATACCTCAAGATTTTTAATATTTTAGTAAACTTTTAGATAAAAATAATAAATTTTTGATAACACAATATGTCTTTTTTTATCATTTCATGTATTTAATTTTTTACTCAAAAGAAATAAAAATTAACTGCCTGCACACATTTACTAATAGATATAAAATTTTGCACTTATTGGTAGAGAGGCATTTTCTCAAATATTATTTACAATTTGTAAATTACAACAAATTCTAATTTTCACTAATCGACATTAAAAATTTGTATGTACGCACAAGTTTTATAATCGAATAACAGCAAATGAGCAATAAAATTTTACAAAAATGATTCATTTTTTAAATTAAGAATGTGATTCGAAAACGCAAACTACCTTTTACTTACTTTTTTATGAATATACACTAAGTGGATCAAGGAGAAAATTATTTTATCAATGAATGCACAGCATTGCATTATTTTTTCTTTTTTGTAAAATATGAATATATTTCTTAAAAGTTCAAGTAATTTGCACGGTTTAAATTCTATTTTTTTATCACAATATTTGACTATTTATTCGAAACAAATATATTTTTCACAATAATAACAAAATGGACTCATGTGAAAGTGATGGTAACAATTAAGGCTTATCATTTAATGTTTAGTTGATCTGAATTTTTAATATTAGAATGAGGTTACATGTGATATATGAAGTAGTAATTTTTCAATACTGATACAACTAATTTTAAATCAGAAGCTAAAAAATTAATTTTAAATTACAAAGTTCTCTACAGGCAATCATAAATTATATCATGAGAAAGTACTTTGAGGAATTTAGTCAGATGTAAAAAGTAGTTTTGTTGGGTTTAAACAAGAAAAATCACTTATTAAGTGAATTGATTAAGAAGAGAATTGTATTTATTTAGACACAAATGTTTCTTATTCTTTGAACAAATTTATAAAAGTTACCTTAGAACTCGAATTTATTAAAAGCATTTTTAAATAAAACAAGTTCATTTTTTTTAAACACTTTAAACCTTAAACTTATTTATTTTAATCAATATCAAATAAATCTAATAAAATTATTAAGATTGTTGGCATTGAAACATCGAATTTAATTGATCTCACAAATTTTCTTAAATTTAAAATAATTTTTAATGTTTTACTATCAATAAATCTTCTTTTCAATATATACACATAGTATTAAAGATTTTTGATCATTTACATTTATTTCTTCAATAAAATTAAATGTTGGTAAATCACCTTGATTTATGCTGTTACGTTCGTGATAATAAATGCAATTTTAACCTAGGTCAAGTATAGTTCCTTTTTATTTATTTACTTTATGTATAGTTTCAAATTGTTTTTTATTTAGACTACATTCATAAAATAGTTATGAGAAATGAGTAGGTGTAAATCATTTACGATAAAGCAGTTATTTGACGGTGACTGAAAATCATCTCGCAAATAATACAATGAACATGATTAAATTTAGAATAAAGAAAATAACATTAAGCTTCAATATCAACGACAACCGTTTAGCATTATTTCTTTTAAAAAATCACCTAATTTAGGAAAAACAGCAATAACTTTTATTCCATTTTTCTTTCTAATAAAATTTAGTAAAATTAATTATTCGAATTATACCAGTAAGAGAGACTTATGATCACAACTCTTTATTAATAACATTTCTAGGTAACATCTACTTGTATAAAAATTAGTGTGCACTATAATAGCTAACTGTTTATTACTGAAATGTTCCTCCCTATCATTTACTTCAAAACGAATATTTGTGACATTTTAGCTACAAAATATTAAAATGTATAAAAATCAAGTAAACTTGTAAGGATTTAAATGGATAATGAAAGAGAAAAGTACCTTTTTAAAAGTATTATTCAAAATGATTTAACATAAAAAGATTCTAGATAGAAAAATCTTAGACATTTTTAATTTCAGAAAAAAAATTATATATAAAAATTTTGCAAATACGATAAAAATTGACCATTTTAAATACTATAAATAAACTGATTCAAAATGAAATTTTTGGATCTCGAATAAATTTCGGTTGGCTCAGATCATTGATTTATTTTCTCAATACACATATTGATTTAGAAAATATACCTATCAAATAAATAGATGGAATACTGATTAAAATGAAATTTTTCTTCTCTGTAAAAAAAATAAAGTACCCCCCCCCCCTTTAGTGTTTTAAAATATATAAATCAAATTTAAACTAAATATTACACAATATGTGAGTTCCTCTTAATTCTATTAAAAAGAATTTAAAAAAACGTTTGACATATAAAACAAATATTTTATCAATTGCTATCTAATCCTATTTTTCTATCACCTAATATTTAATTTCAATACAATTGTCGAAATAATAACGTTCAAATTTCAAAGTCTGGAGTCAATGACACAAAGTTAAAAGCGAATCATACACCTGTGAAATGTGGATTAAGGGTGCAATAAAGACGTCTTTATAGAGAGAATGAGACGTCGCCAATGCGCACCTCAAAATTGATGCCGTGACGCATTGCGTCGCGTCGTCTAAAACAACCGACCGAAAGACCGAAAAATTCTTATTAAATGCCATGCGGTAATGGCAACATTTCAAAAAGGAATCAAATAAACATCAATTTTTTCTCAATCACCAAACACAATCTTTGATCATACATATAATTCGTCGATAAAGCTTATCAGTCTGATCAGTTCGATTAACAAATAGCAATAGACATTGACAGTTCCTTGACTTTTTACCCCACTAAAAAAGCTGGGTGAGAAGGGTGAGGAGAATATAAGACATTTTGCTTGTCGTGTCTTTTTTAGGGCTTTTATTTTCCTGAAAAGTTATTGATTTATGCGCCGAGCACAATATAATCGTCTCGGCGGGGTATGTAACCCTCGAAGAACACGATAACAATAACATAACAAAAACGCGAAAAATCGAATGAGCTTCCAGTCTTTGTAAATTACATTTTTTCTTCTTTTTAACGTTAAAAAGTTCAAATAAAATTACAATTGAACTAGCACTTGCAACATTACACAATAGAAAAAAAAACCATTACGAAATACCCAATTACAATTACTATTTATATACATAACCGTGTATCAGTTGAAAACAAGTACATGAAAAAAAAAAGAAATTAACAATGATTGCGAGACCTGGTTTAATTTCATTGTATATTTTGTTACCAATCTGACACAAATATTTTCGTTACGGAAATGAGTAAAATTCGCAAAACACTGTTAAGTGCGGTTAATGACTGCATAGCACATTCTTTCGTTTTTATACAAATCAATCGATTCGATAGAAATTACTGTTTTTTTCTCTCTACAATTTAAATAAAGTTTATTGACCACCATATTTGTAAGGAATTTTTTTCCAAAAGCTACTGTTAGAAATTGTTTTCATAATTTCATATTGGAAACGTTTGAAATGAGAAGTACAAAGTTCAAACGGAAGCTTATTTCCTTTTCGAAATAACAAACAAATATCTCGATTACGTAATCAATTCTTAGTTTAAAACCGATTTCGTTAATAACCGCTCACACAAACACAAATACGAACGTTTTTATTCAGTGAATCATTCATTCATGGAATTGTAAACACTTTTCATTCATGGAAAATAAAAAACTCGAGCGAAACTCACTCTTCGATTTCGTTGCCGTTTTTAGAGAGATCTCCGATTTCTCTGGTGACTGATTATGGTCGGAATGGAAGCGCCACTTGGGACCCGAACCCGTGCCGGGTCCGAGCGACAAATCGGTCGAGGCAGCCGCCGCACTCATTACTACAGCCGGCGACGTCAGTGACGAAGCCGTTGACGTTGTAGATGACGCGGAAGCGGATGCAGACTTCAAAACCACTGATCCGGTAACGGGCGTGTACTCAGCCGGTGTTGTAGACACAGACAACAGGTGCGCAGGCGTAGCCACACCACCAGCGTCTAGACGCAATGACGTCGCAACCGTGGTGCCAGCGGAAGTCGCGTACTTCAAAAGCGACGATTGTTTTTTCGTACCGGTTGCCGTAGTCCCAGTGACGGCCGTTGTCGATGCTGACGCCGCAACAGTGGCCGTTGCCGTGTCCGATGATACGTCATCGTTTAAATAAATAGCATCGAAACTCTTCAGGAAACAATTCGATTTCGTCGACAATATCATGGACAACGAGCACCAATTCGAGCCGCACCGGAAGCGAACACGTCGCCGGCTATTCGCAGCTTTTCAAATGGTCAACTCTCGCACCGAACACTGCACTTTGAACAGCTACACAACTATCGGTGCCGCAAAAAGCCAACTCATCCGGCACTCAAACCACTTCGGGTACGAAGAACGCTTTTTACACGTCTAAAAGTAAGCTTCGATCAGTGACCAATAAAAAAACGAATTTCTTTTGACTACTTTACACCACAACCAAGCAAGTTATTCTCGCACCGTACCAAATTCAGAAACTCGGAAACTGACAAGCGTAAAGACACTGAGGTTAGTGGCGACTAAGTCTATGAGAATAGCGAAGAAATTGGCGCGCGTCATCGTCTTTTCAGCACTCGGCCGATTAAAATTACTGTTTTTCGGCGAAAAATCAAAGATCACTAACCTTGCATACAAAAACGGGGATTCAACTACCGACGTAAAAAAATCGATTATTATTCTTGGAAACCGAAATAAACAATAAACATAAAAACATAAAAATAAAAAATCGAAGGAAAAACGTGTACACTTAAAAAACGTTCACCCCTATTTTTATGCGTATGATAAAATAAAGAGTAAAAAAAGCAAGAAGCTCGTCCACACGACAAGGACAAGTAGATGTAGTTGTCCCCGTTTGACGCTGTATCAAGTCTGCACACGACACGCGTGCGCACACACGTCGTCTTGCTTTCAAATAACTTGCTTGGAGAGAGCGCGCGACTAATTTTTCCGTCAATGATCAAAATTGCATACCGATTATCGGACAAATAAATGCTGTAATCGAACTACGAACAATATTCGCTGCAAATCGGCACGCTTTCTGTGAACAAACCGATCGCCGTAGTGCCATGCTATCGACACGTGTTCTCAAGATTTTCGAATTTTTCTTTTCGACTGTTCAATCGTTTTTCCGCACAAAATGACAAAATCTTTATTCACTCACTACTAATTCACTATTAATAAACTTCTAAACAAAAATCTATCAAACTTAAAGCACAATTTTCGCGCCTAAAAACCACTTTCGAGCCAATTACTCTTTACGTTCTTTCACGAAACTTTTTTCAAAAGCACAAGATGGCAACTGAACTGAACAATGACCAAACATGGTGATGACGTACCTTCCCGTCACTCGTTTTTTGATTGGTCCAACATTTACCGCGCACTTGCGCTTTTCGTACTCAGCGACTTTTAAAAACTAACCGATTTTTACTTTTCATAATTATTAAGCCAACAGCAATTATTACAGTGTTTGAAATGAAAAAAAAAATTATTAAAATCCAATCGAATAATAAAAGTACAATTAGAAAATTCCATTTATAATATTTTTTAAAAATCTACCACTTTTTTAAGACGTAAATAATTCTTATCACGTATCATTCCTCATTTATCCATTCGTTCATTTCAATATGGAAATAAAAGCAGCCAATAAATTTTCCTTATCAGGAAAAAAAGAGAATTGTCGATGTCGTTATAACTTATGCTTAATAAAATATTCATTTCCATCTCTTCCCGCGATTCAACTTATTTGTTTATCTCATGGAAAAATATTCCATTAAATAAGTACCTTTTCAAAAACAATTAGAATTTAAGCCACGCTTAAATAATATCCATTATTTTCATATTTTTTTGGCAAAAAAAAAATTATTCGTATAAAAAATCCAGTTTAGCCACTCTTATTCAAATAGGTTACTTTAATCTTTTCAGTCATCTTTATACTTTATGAAGCGAATCACAAATAAAACTTCTATTAAAAAAAGTATAAAAATTCATTATAAACTTACAAATGAAAAAAAAATTCATTACAATGTTTAATAATATTCCTAAAATATCTTAATTTAACTTAAATTCAAAAATAAAGCTTTTTTCTTAATTGAAACCAAAAAATAAATAATAACACTAATTATAACAGAAATAAAAAATAGTAATAAACTTTAAATTAGCGTCCTTATAAAAATTAAGACACTTTTTAACCTCTTTTTAATTAACATCAAAGAGAAATAATATTGAAAAAAAACCTGAAATAATTATATGGTTTTAATATAAAGCACCGATTTCTTTTTTGGTTTCAATAATTAAAAAAGTAATTTTCTTACTGTTCTTTTTAATTTTATATTTTCATAACATTACCATTGTTCTCAGTCCTCATGAAAATGATAAAGTTATAACTTTTTAGGCATGCTATTTTTAATCGTTCGCTTATTTATCAATGGAACAAACCGATTTAAATCTAAATTACAAAGAATTATATTATAGTAACATTTAGACTTAAACGTAATTAACCCTTTAGTTTTTATTTTCAATCATAATAAAAATTTTCTTGTTTTCAAAGCAAATATTTTATTAAATATTATAAAAAAATGTATTTAAGCAAAAAATTGTGTAATTTCCTAAATTTTTATTAACTTTAACAATCGAACGCTATTTTTAATTTTTTTTTTCTAGATAATACACAAAAACAGCTCTAAATGTCACACATTGGTATTACTAATGAGAGATACTGTTTAAGAAAAATGAACACATTCGTACTTTGTAGTCATTAAAACTTAAATAATGAGATCTTACACAAATAAATCCTTATAACCATTATCTAATCAACTAAAGTGCGGAGCAAAATTATAGAATAATCGTATTTTTCTCAAAAAATAAAATTTAAATCACAGTAGTAAAAAACGATTTGGTTGAAATTTGAATATGTAACAAATGTAACATGTATGTACAATATAAAGGTAAACAAAAGATTGTTCTCAATAGTATATAAAAATGTTGCTTTCTACCTCGGTGTAAAATATAGAATATTTCACAAGAACTGTTTTTCAAAGGACTGTAAACATTTTGCTTCAGTTCTTATTTGGTTTCTTATGTTCTATTAAGTGTATTCAGCAAAATTACATCAAAATGGCACGCGGTAAACACTGGAATATGGTGAAAATTGTTTTAGCGTATAAGCTTAAAAACGATGGCCTTACACAGTCATAAATTTCTAGTTAAGTAAAAAAGTCTCAAAATGCTGTTAGCAAATTGTTTCAAAAAAGTGAAAATTTCAAACCGGGCCAAAAAATTGGACGACCTTAAAGAACTACAAGAAGAATAGGTCGAAAAATTTTTCGGCTAGCATCGACACAAGAAATGTCTAGCGTGAAAATCGCGAATGAAGTGAATCGGTCATTAAGCTGAGAAGAAAAAATATCAAAATGGACAGTACAACGTCATTTACAAGGAACAAAAAAGTTTAAATATGCTCGAATGAAGCGGCGACCAAAACTTAAAAATGATTATAAAAAGCGATTAATTTGGGCTCGAGAACATATGACGTGGACATCAGAATGAGAGAAAGTCATATTTAGTGATGATAAGTTTAATCTAGATGGTTCTGATGTTTATCGATACTACTGGCACAATCTTCAAAAAGAACCAAAAACATTTTACAGCAGAACTTTCGGTGGAGGTTCGCTATTAGTTTGGGCTGCATTTTGCCAAAGAAGAAAATCAGAAATAGTTATCATAAATAGTAATATGAATGCAGTATCATATCAAGAATTGATATATGACAATTTGTGACCGATGTGTGACGATATCGATTGAAATGATTCGTGGCAATTTCAGCAAGATAATGCCAGACCCTACATTGAATTTCTTGCATGTTTATGGTATTAATGTGACGCATTGGCCACCATTTAGTCTTGATTTGAACCCCATGAAAAATTTGTGGGGAGTTTTAAGCAGAAATGTTTACAGTGGTGGAAGGCAATTCAATTCACCTGTTGAACCTTCTAGGGCAATTAAATCGGAATGGGAAAATATAACTTAAAATTTTTCGTCCAGCTTTATAAAACCAGTGCGATCCCGTATTTTTAAAGTAATTTTGAATCACGACAATTCAATTTAAGCTACAATTTCTTTATTATTGTATATTATTCTATATTATGTACCAAGGTGTAAAAAGTTTTTGTAAAATATTTTTCTCAAGAAAAACTTATGTTTTAAACTTTTATATGTAAATTTAAGACTTTTTACTAATTACATAATTTTTATAATTTCATCTGTTTTTTTTCTACATTTTTAACAATTTTCCGAAAAAAATAACATTTTCTATACTTTTGTTCCGCACTATATATTTTTTTAAGAAAAAAAATTCTTAAAAGTAGTCATTTTTTAAAACATTTAAATTGAAAAAATCCTCTTTGTTTTATAAACTTAAAATTAAATACATCAAAAGATATAAATATTGCATTATACAATCTATTCTACATCAAATACCATAATGTAATTTGAATAATTTTATTACTTTTTTAAATATTTGGTGCAAAAAATATGACAATTCGAATTATTTGCGAGCTTTAGTGCTTTTTTCATAATTAGTTCTATTATAAAACATAAATATTAAATTCATATTTTATTGCTCTATTTTTTACAAAATCGGTGAAAAACTTTTTGATGAAAAAAATATATATACAAACACTTATGGTTATATATCTTTATCTTTGAACTTCGATTCAATTAGGAATAAAACTTATAACGCATTTTAATCTTTACGATCTAAATATTAAAAGGCAATGTCTTTAAAAGATATGGCCACCTTTTCCTTATTTAAACGTCAGAAATATTCGAAGTCATTTCAATCATAGTTTATATCAATTTATCACAACTTACGAAAGTATATTTGTACATTTGTGGAATTTATAGAATAGAAATACAAAAATACGGATTATCAAATGTACTCAGTGTTTTTTTTTGTTTGGTAAAATTAAAAGTATATTCGAAAATTCCAACTTGAGTTGATAAAATGTGAAAAGTTCAAGTGCAGTGTTTAAAATGATAATATTATTGAGTAAAAACGTTCTACTTTCCATCTGTCCAAATCCGAATTTCATTAGCCATTAAGTGCTGTTTCATAAAAGTTGATATTTTTCTTCTCTATACATGATATTTCAGAAAACAAAAGTTTATTAAAATCAAAAAAAAAAAAAATGAAACTAACTAAACTTCTTTTTTATATGATTTTCTGTAGAATAACTCATTATTAGTAGAAAATATTTTTAGTGGTTTCTGTTACATACTATACTTTTAACATATTTTAAATGTGCTAAAGAGAAAAAGTTCAAAATTTCAATTAACTTAAAATTGTAGAATTTACTTTATATTTCATTAGTCATCATCGATATAAACATATAAACTTTAAGGAAAAGGTATTCTCAACATGAGGTACGCGTACTCCTGGAGGTACGCTGCAGACTGTTTAAAGATATTTAAAAAAAAATGTAGTGTTGGCAAAAATCTCAAAAACATTTAAATAAAACTCACAGTCATCCTATAAATAAACTATATTCCAAATTCTGCTTGTTTAATACAACTGCAAAGCAAAGAATTTTCTAACATTAAACTTTTTTTTATTGAAAGAAATTAATGATATAATTTTAATTTATATCCATAATATAAAATATTTAAATAAAGGTTAATATTTAATAACTGTCGAAAATAATACAAATAATATGCTTTTGAAATGCAAATAATAAGAAACAATTAAGCTTGCATGCCACAATTTCAAAATTTCTGATAAAATTGCAACAACAACTTTTATTGACACTTCAGCGGAAAACGGTTTATTTTAGTCACAACAAGAGATCTACAGACGTCGGAACAGTAAAAAATGTTTTTCACTGATATCTAGAAGATTTAAAAATATGATCGAAAGACACTTTTCAATATAACATTTAAAAAAAGCTCGTTGTTACTTAAATACATCTTTTCCCATTGCGACATATATAGATGTTACTTTGACAACTTTGTCACAATTTTTTAAAATGTTATTTGCATGGTAAGCCTATTCAAAAATAATTTTATAAATTAATCTCTGGAGACAAATTTCTTACCATTTAAATATTTTTCGTTAAAATAATAATTATTAAATTTTTTTGATGTTTTCAATGAAAGTTGAGACTGTACACTTATATGCATACGATAAGCATATTATGCAGAAATACAAATATTTTAAATTTTCACATATTTTATATTCTAAAATTTCAAATTTGAGCTAAAAGATGTTTAGAAATGTAAAAAAAAACAAAAATAATAAAAAATAAAGAATTAGTTAAAATAATGAATTAAAATATATTAAAAAAGAACAGGGTACTGGTACTGACTTGAAAAGGGGTAGAGTAATTGAAAAAGGTTGGGAACTGCTGTTATAGAACATAAATTTGGTTTTATTTAAGCTTTAAAAATTGACTTTTGAAATACAATAAATATCAACGATTAGTTTCAAAAGTCTTTTTTCCTTGTTTCTTTTGTTTTTACTGTCAAAGTAAACGTTCTATAGTCAATTTTGTTTTTTTATGGCTACTAACAAGTTCATGTAAAGGGAACTGGTTTAATGTTTTCAGAAATAGACGACATCTCGACTGACCAAATTATACACATAATTTTAGTTATAAAAGCGATATATAACAAAATAGATATTAGAAAAAATATATTACTATCATATAGCAAAATTAGTGTTGTAATTCTGTAGTCATTAGTCACATTGGTTTTTAAAAATAAATATGATATGTTTTTGTAATGTTACTGTAGTAAGAACAAAGTATATTAATTAAACATTTTACTACAATATCACAATAGCATTGTTGTTATATAAATTAGATATATCTTACATAAGTAAGATTAGTGCCATGTTAAATTACACACAGGGAAAACTTAATAAAAAAGTTACCAAAATTGTTCCCGTATAGCACAAACGTTTTTTAGATGATCTATTTTTCGTATATTTTTCATCTAATGTTTAATAAACGTCTATTATTTGCAAAAATAAACAGAAAACTAGATGATCTACAGCTTATTATATTTTTAGTTTATTATTAGTTTTTTTCAACAATTATTAATAGAAATTTAGATGATCTACAATTTATAATATTTGCAGTCTATTATTTGTTTTTTAAACAATTTTTAGACGTTTTTGACCTTAAATAAATTACGTTTTTTGTACGTTTTTTGTATGTTTTTTGTCCCTTTTTCGGACGTTTTTTGTACTTTTTTTGTACTTTTTTTGTACTTTTTTTGTACTTTTTTTGTACTTTTTTTGTACGTTTTTTATTTGTATAATATTTGTTTAAAAAACTTTAATTTCTTTTTTTAAATAAGTGTTTAATATATCATTTATTTTTTATTTAATACGCCTTTATTAATAACGTGTTCACAAGTGATATCACATTAAAGTGATTTTATTATTAAGCATAAATTTATAAATTG
>AGDA01064519.1:0-10330 GCA_000281935.1 Mengenilla moldrzyki | reverse complement strand
TTCAGTTCTATATTTGTATAAGTCATAATAAATACAACATAAAATATACAAAATTAAAAAAATTTCACTTTTAGGTTTCAAAAAAAATGCAAAAAACCGAAAAAAAACATGTTTTTTTAAAAATTTCGAGCAAAAAATCATTGAATTAAAAAAATGTATAAAGGTTTTTTATAGATCTTACCAATATGCCTAACTTTTATTAAGGTCATTTTTCAAAAAAGTTAAACGAATTTGTATGTTTTGCTAGTACTCACTTTCAACCCCCATATTTCATCCCCACGTGCATTATCGCACGAATGAGGTATGTTGTCTTTTATTCAAAGACAGTTGAAATCGAATGAGGGTATTTTTTAAAAAATCGGCGTCTGACAAGTTAATATGTTTCCTTGTAAGTTTACCTTAAGCATTTATTTTAAGGAAAGCTCTCGTTAGTGTGAAAATGATGAAAACCAAGCGCCCGTTAGCTTTGTAAAAAGTAAAGTTAATTAACTGATAACATTTTATAAATATAATAATAATAACATTATATAAATATTTACTTATTTTTTTACTTAGCTAAGTATGTAAAATAACGAGTTAGACTCGTCAAAGGTTACAGTGACCCATAAAATGAGTGAGGTATCAGACACATCACTGTATGTCAAAGATTGATAGCAGTTTAAAGCTAAATTTATTGTAAATTTCAGTTTCAGGTGTTAAGTGTAGTACAAGCTAAGTTGATATACGTATAATTAATGAGGCTTGAATAACATAATGGTCGCCGTTCGACCCTGGCGCACTGAAGTATCCAGGTTGGAGTCTTACTTGACACCAACGGCCATTGCTACTTTTACCACCGGACACAATAATGACGACCAAGATGGGATAAATGTGTTCAAGGCCCAATGTCGGTAAACTGAGATTTCGACAGTAATAGAATTACTGAGGATGTCGATTATCTTTAGGTATTGCTATCAAACACCTTTGGCTACAATGGCTTGACATTATCGTCAATTTTTCGTCAATAGATGCCGCCATCGTACCTGCTTGTCTACATTATAGTTTTTAGTCTTTTGTACGGTAGGAATAGCTAAGGGTGAATGAGTATCGTGTATAATACAAGCTAAGTTATACATACGTACAATTAGCGGGGTTCGATAAACCTCAGTGGTCGCCATTCAACGCTATCACGTAAGTATCCAGATTCAAATATCACCCGACAATGAGGACCGTTGCCACTTTTTCCACCGGACACAATACAGTGTTCCAGCAAAATTTCATTTAAGCATTAGAGATTTAAAGTAGCTTTAATCTGCAACTTTAATAGCATAAATAGCTGGAATATTTTTCAAAAAATCAAAATTGTTTCATTGTCAATTGTTTTATAAAGGAACGAATAAATCCAATTGGGATATTAGTCCAAAATTACTTTAATATATCATCATGGCACCCTCATTCAGTTATAGTTAAGAATGAAGGACCCCTTAAATATTGCATCTCTGTCTCGGATAGATTAAAATGTTTTGAAAGTTAATAAACAGATTGTTTCGATACTAGTAACTTAATTGAAAGTCAATAATTAAAATTAATTAAAATAATTAAATGAAAATGTAGTCAGAAATACACTATAATTATAATAATTGATAATGTCGTTTTTTGAGAAAATTAAAACTTATTTAACCGGAAACAAAGGAGCGGCATATTTTGATAAGACAAATATACATTTTCAAATTAATCTATAGTCAAAATAAAAAACTCATTGTTTTCAAAAGCTTTCTGTTTTTTTTCTTTTTCTGGCAACTGTCGTCATTTTGAAAAAAACCGAAAAAAGTCAAAATTCTTGAGTCAATATTGATTTTTTTACGTTCGAGAAAAAAGTTCTCATCATTGATCAATCAGCGAGATAATGGATTTCATTTTATTAATAATGACGAAATTAATATTGTGCGATAATAGACGATCTCTTTTTTATCGACAAAAGTACAAAAGGATACTCGTTTTTTTAAATCAATTAAAATATTTTCGAATTTTTTCCCAGCTATTACTTTGTTCCCAAACTTATAAAAAAGACATGGTTCTGAAGCTTCTTTTTAAACTATGGTGCTGGATAGTTAAACGGTTTTGTGCATTGTCACGATTTTTATCTTTTGATTTCAGCAAAAACGAACTGATCTCAGCAAAAATTTATTTTAACATAGTTTTTTTTATATATGTATCTATTGAGCAAAAAATCTTTCATAACTATAACAAAATGGGGCTCTGTGTGTTCAAAATACACATTATAGAGGGTTAACGTATTTTACTAATTTAACAGCTTCATTATCTACCTCTAATAAATATTTACATTCGTAACGACAAAAATTCATTACAGTTTTATGACCTGTCTAAACTTCAAAAGAAAAAAACTGTTATATTTTTAATTACACTTTTTATTCTAAACTTAGAAAGTCATTAAACTGGCTTGTCGACTTCACTGAAAACTAGATGGCAACAGTATTGAGTTGCTTCGTTTCGAAAACGGAAATCAGGATTTTAACATTTATGTTTGCAGTAAACGATACGTTAATGTGAAAAAACAAAGGTTTTACACATTAATACGGATGTTTAATCTCTCGTTAAGAAGAAAAAGTTTTAGTAAATAAACCTATGAAAATACTCGACCCGAAAAAGTACATATTTATCGAGTCATTTGATCTTATTTTTTGAAGTGTAGTCTTCCACAAAATCATAAGAGTACATATCGTTCTACTTGAAATCTACCATTAAACGATGATCTATACTAAAATTGTTAATCTCTCACGTTGCACAGGTAAAATCACGCGTAAACTTAAAAGAATTCTCGCAATTTTATATAGGCTTATAGCAACCAAATTCTATAATGGAATTAAAAGATGTGAAGAGAAAATAAAAACAAATTCGAAATTAAAGACACTTTTCGAAAATTAATTAAGAAATAATGGTCTTTCCGGAACATTAACAGATAAGGGTGATTCGATGGGTGGTCAAAATATCGAATCTGATCGTCAATTAAGTGAAACGATGCCTTTAGTAAAAAAAAAAATTAAAAAGATAGATACCTTGAAGCTTTTATCTTAATTAACGTCTAAAAAGCGAACTATTTTTGAATATCGGGAAATTTATTCTTGACTTACTCAATAATAATAAAATTAAGTGAACATCGATCTAGTCGCCTTTATAGGTTTTCTTTACAAGTGAATTTTTTGCATGTTGCCAACTTAATGCGCTTGACAAATAGCCATGTAAAATTGTGTTCACAATCTTCTTTCTAAATTAAACGTAATGCAATATTATAGATTAATACAAATACCATTATTGGTTTGTCTTAAACTTTTTTAAAAAAATCAATAAATAAACATAAACAAAAAATATTTTAAATGTGCTTGAAACGTTCAATTTGTTCATATGTTTATTACGTTTTTATATATCAAGGAATAAATAAGACTTGTAAACATATCTTTGAAACAACTGGAAAAAATCTCTATTAAAATATGCTAGAAAAAGAATGAAGGCAGTTATTAAGAAATAAATGAATTCTTTTCAGAATAAACTTATAATAGAAAATTTAAAGGTATTGATTCAAGGCAGTACATCAAATCGGGGAACAAATAAATTTTGCTGTTTTAGATCACACAAGAAGTGTTACTTTTCGGTTTGTCTGTTGTCTGATCAGCCGGACCGCAACAACCTATAATAATAATAATACGATCACTATTAGTATGTAATTATGTCTCGGTGATTTATAGTCGATTTGGACACTATTCTAGCACAATTCGATTCGCTTTATACTTTGGTGGCTAGTGAACCGTAAACCTTCAACGAAATTCGCACTATATTTTTCCATATACCAATAATTATAAAATAACATTAGGCAACTGATCTGTGTGTGGCCCTTAATATCTACGATTCACTTCTGACTAATTTTATCAAATATTTTTAGCAATTTTAATTATTTTAATAAGAGAATAAAATTTGTGGAAATTTCAAAAGTTTCTAAATATTTTTAAATATCATTAATTAAAATCTTGATAATAAATGATGGAAATTTCAATTAATTTTACTACCCATTTATATGTTAGGATCCATAAATTTAGTGATAATTTAATTTAATTTATAATGATTTTAATTAAATAAATGTGTCCTAAATGTACACATTTTTAAATTAAATATTTAAACTATAAGTACTAATTCGATCGTTTCAGCGCCTCAACCTCAATAAAACTATATCTTTTTAATTGTACGTTAACAAGAAAGTAAAATTAATTTAACAAGTAATATACTTTATACTAATTTTAAATTAACTAGAAACCCTCTACATAAAGAAAGATTTTAAAGTTTCTAATGTCGATTTTTTCGAAGGTACTCTAATACTATTTAAAAATATACCTTTGAATTAAGAAAGATATGTTTTAACCGTGTGATAATTTATAAAGAGATAAGCAATGAGAAATTTAAAAGTAAACATTGACAAATATATTAGATTCGGAAAATTTGCAGCCAAAAAAATTATAAAAAAAATTGAAATTTTAAAAAAGTACGTTTTTTAAGAGTTTTTTGTACCGTATTTTTTTACTTTAATTTTGTTTGAAAGTTACTTTATTTAATTAACTTTATTATAAGTAACTTTTTATCCATTTTTTTTCAAACATGTACTTTTACAGAAAATTACAACTATTACTTTTCTATGGAATCAAAAGTGTTTATACGGCTTAAAAATACATTAATTGTGTAACTATCTTTTCATTTTGCAATGCTCTTTATATTGCTATGTGCACTTAACACTGGAATTACAGTTTCTAATGAGAAATCAATCGTTAATGTATAAATCACATCTGTGATTTAAACATGTTATAAATGTACGTTGACGATATTTTAAATATTTAGAGACTTATGTTATGATGATGTTGTAAATATGTTAAATAATGTTGCGCATGTTCTTTAAACGTGCTATGGCATTACATCAGTCATACTTTAAATTTAGTGTTTATTTATAAAGTAGAGGTTTTAAAATTATATCTGTGCTAAAAAAAAACTTTAAGTTTTTGAAAAAAAGATATTTTTTACACATAGTTATTATACATTGAAAAAACTGGACTTCCTTCAGTGTTTGTTTCTTAACTGAATTCCAACGCGTCAAAACTAGTCGAATTTAACTTAAAAGTGGTCATAAATTTACAGATTTTACTCAAATTTAGGCCAAATATATGAATTTTTGCTTTCAATTACATGTTAGTATGACTCAACAAATTTACATAAATTTATACAGTCTAAACACATGTTTAAAATATATCAAACAAAAAATGAAATTTCATTGTTGAGTAAAATTGAGTTAAATTTGATGAAAATTTTTTGACTTTTTTGCTTTTGATCATATTAGAGCGATGTTGAGTAGATACTCAGATAGTGGCATAGTGGAATACAAGATAGTGTTAATTGATAAAAAAACTTATCAGATTAATTAAATATTCTTAAGTTTATATTTTTTAAGAGCTCTTTATTTGCCGTACTTCCATAAAAAAAGTTATTGTTTTATTGATAAATATAAGACGAATGCATTTTTTTATCTTTATGACGAATATATTCAACATTATAGAAAGAATCGTCGCTTTTTCATGACGAAAATACTTGATATAAACAGTTAAAGGGCTAAATATAAAACTTATTTTTTTATAAATTAAATTTTAAAGTATATATGAATAATTTAAATAGCTTAATCCCCTATAATGTTCTCCAGAAGAACTGAAATCTAAAAAAGAAATTTTGGATAAAATTATTATTATACGGATAAAAATTTCTACTTAAATTTGGGACTAGTATAAAACCCTTTAATCTTATAAAATAATATCATAAGATTTAGTAAAAATATACTTGAAATTAATATTTGTATACTTATATAGTAAAAAATAGGTATATTGGTATAAATTTTTAATAGTATAGCTCTAATTGTTCCAATTTCAAGTAGATGTCAACTTGAAAATAAGTAAGAATTGCTATCCATGTATTATTTTAAAATTAAGTATGCGTTAAAGACATCATTCTGTTTAATAAATCGAATATGTTTATATGAAATATTTAGAGTGAAAAGTGTGTTAAAAACCTATCCAAAACCATAAGAGAATAAGTGTCTATAAATATACGGTGACGAAAGGAATTGGGAATAATTTGAATGATTATCAATAGATTTGTTATCGAGATAGGAAAAATCAATTTAACAGTTTGAAAATTAGTATGTAGTGACCATATTATAGTGTAAAAAATCGGACAATGGCCACACACATGCACATGTATGTGTATGGAAAAAGGAACCGAAAGCGGTAAAATTTTATAACTTTATTTGCGGTCATAAAAGAAATGTAACGTTCAACACGTTCGCTACATGAAAAACGTAAAGAACATGAATGGACGCGAACAAAGCATTTATTTATGCGAAATTTTGTTCTCAATGAAAAAAGCTCTGGTAATTTTTTTCGTAAAAATTTAAGAAATTTTCCAGAAAAAGCGCACTTTTTCGGCAAACATCAAAGGAAAAGCATTAAAAGTGGCGCCGGACTTTCTTCGGGAACTGAATAGAGCCTTAGATTCCCATGCAGCAGCACTAGAACAATTTATTGAGCGAGCCAAACGCCGACTTCGCACCTTAGCCGCCCTATATCATTTAATACGAACAATAATAATAGATTCGAAATTAAATATGTAATTGAAATGATGCAGTAGAATATAATGATGCTGGGCCCTTTAAAATTATCAAGAATATTGCACTTGGATTGGAGATTGAGCCTGAAATAAAGGTGTTCGCTTCTTCCGTCTGTTGGCCAGTTAGCTGGATTTTTTTCATTGAGTACTTTGAAATCGTACTAACTTATACCTCCACTGTTACATTAGAGGACTGGAGAAAATGCAGTGTTTGCGCATTGACGAGAACGTTCTCCAGACGCGTAAGGGCGATCGTTAGACACTGATAGTTCAAGCATTTACTGAATATAATAAAACGGTGGCAAGACAACACAATTTACCTAAAAAAGGAACAGAAAAAATCTTGCCATCCACACACTGAACCTTTTGTTAGAGACGTACGAAAGCCTCACGGTCGCTTCTAAAATTCTCCAGCACACATACACACAGCACACACACACACACACACACAAACACAGAGAATCATTGATCGCCTTCAAAACCTTAACCAACAGCAGTTATCTTTCGACCGCCACACTTTCTGCACATATCGCGAACTTTTCCAAAAACAAATGCGTACCCCTAATAACATAAATCGGTGAATCGTGCTTAATTCCTATTTAAAGTGTTTCATATTCAAAAAGAAAATCATAAACGTTCGTTTAAAAAATCGCCAATATCATGAACTTTAAAAAACTTTTACAAGTGCTTAATCTGTTACTAGTCTCAATAGTATGGCGCACTTCTGGATCCGATTCAAGACCGGGTCGTGGCCGTGGCAGTAAATGGTGGTAAGTACCAAGTATTTAAATTTTTCATCATAATCTGTGTACTTATTGAACATGAGTGTTAAGAAATAACTACAAAAAAAACGCCTATTGTAAATATGAATAATGAACTAAAGAAAGCCACAGTAATGATTAATAGGTTTGCAATATTGAAATCATTTAACTGTTGATGGAATGAATGTCAAAACATGATTTATGAATGATCGACAATTTCAATAATCTACTCATTCTGTGTACTAGAATAATTGAAAAATTGTGGTAAATTCTAACTCTAATTTTTATAATTACTCTTATTAGATTTTCAAGATTCATATTTAGTGTTCCACGTTTAAAAGTGATATTTGAGACATTTTGATATGCGTGGATGAGTTACTTGTTTGCATACTGTTATCGTTATGATAATTTAGTTTAAAATAGTAAACAATCGCGTAACTTATAATCGCAAGAATTGCTAATTGATTTTAAATAGAAGTCATTTCATAGCCATTTATAGTAAAAGAAGAAAAAACGATTCTTAACTTGTTCTCAATATTTTTCTTCAAGAAATAAATAAATAAAATAATAATAAAAATCGCGCCATATCCATAGAAATCGAAAAGAGAAATTATACTGCATTTTTTCTGTCATTCTTTTTGGTCTTGTACAATTTACTTTAATAGTAATAATAATAATAATAATAATAATAATAATAAAACAGAAATTGAAATTTCGTTGCACCATTATTGTTTTTAGGGGCATAGCGAAGGCTAGCGAGCCGAACAACTTATCACCGCTGGCGCCCGGCATGCTGTTCATGGATGCGGCCGTACACGCGTCGTTGACAAAGAAGCAACGGCGTTTGGCGCGCGAAAACCCCGGAGTCCTGAACGCAATCGCCAGAGCCGCCAATATGGCCATTTCCGAATGCCAGCATCAGTTCCGCAACCGGCGCTGGAACTGTTCGACTCGTAGTCATGTGTTACGTGGCAAAAACCTATTCGGCAAAATCATCGATAAAGGTAGTGTACTCTCGTTGTTTTATATAAACTTTGATACAATAAATTAATTTTATTATACCTTTGATAAGAAACAAGCTTATTATATACGATAATTTTATAAATACGTTTAAATTAAATCTAAAACCAGTTATTAACATCAAATAATTTTCATTAATTGCAAAAATATACAACACTTTTATAAAAAATTACATAGGTTCTTTGCATTACGTTTTTCTTAAACTTATAACTATATTAAATAAAACTCGAAAAATTTCTCACAAAATATACACATATTAATTAACGGAAAAAATGACTCATTAATAGTTTACTAATTAGCATAAAATTTCCTAAAGCTAAAAGAACTGATTTTGAGAAGTAACTCACCTTTTTGACTCGTTTCACGTTATATATGAATCACACAACACACACACACACACATATAAAATCTTACAAACTAAATCGATTAATCTGTTTTGGTTTGATAACGAAAAACAAGACTAAATTAATTACGTGAAATGGAAAAATTAATTACTTTTGAAGCGAAAAGAAAGTCTTGAAATTTTTTCATTAATGACCACACATGAATACATTTGAACTTGAACTGTACTATTTAATACTAATACATGGACAATTATTATATAATTATAATCATTAAGTCGTAGTGATAGGATAGATAATTTCACAAAGTTTCAAAATGGATATTAGTGTTTTTGTAATATGTATGAAAACATATTGAAAATAGTTAAAAAAGTACACTTATAAAAATTTCTACTTAAATTTGAATTAGTAAAAGTTATACTTAACAATCTAAATTTACAAAAGGGAAATACACGTTTTAGTATATTTTCTACTTGTCCTGAAAGCAAGTACTAAATATTAAGTAGAAATTTTTATCCGTGTATATATTCGTAAACTAAGCTTACACAATTACTTTATGAAACAAATTAGTTTGTTATCAGTTTTTGCGAAAAAAAAAAACAACTATAATTTACGCGAACGAAATTGAAAAATCCCACACCGCAAAAACGGTTTTTAACAACTTTATCGTTGATTAAAATTATATTTTATACATACCTCTCTGCCGTTTCTATCAAATAAATTATCCGTTTTTCTCCTTTACAATCCATGCAGCTCTCAATAATAATTATGCAAAATTATACAATGGCAAAAAAACTTTACATTTTCGGTTTCGGTTTCAAAAAAAAGATGTTAGGATAAATTCAATTTTGTAATAATGTTAATCCTCCGTATTTATTTTTTTTGTTGGAGCTTATCTCGAAAGTGATCTGATATGTCTTTTTTAACCGAAACGACGTTGCATTTGTGCTTTATTAGTGTTGCTATTATAATTTGGCTTTTTATTAGCGAATTTTTAACATCTGTCCTCCAAAGGCTTTGAATACTGTACTAGTTGTTAAGAAATCATCACATTTATTTGTAGCAATAGCTTCAGATCCTTTTACGGTTTAGTTAATTGATCGATTTCGGTGGAAAAATATACACTATTTCTCTGTGTGTTCTCGTTTTGTTACTATAACAAAAAAAACCGGATGAATGAACATCCCAAATGAATGGACCTTAACTTATTATTTAGAAGAGAGAGAAATAAAGGATAATATAGATATTATACAGTACGGATTAAGAAAAAAGAAGGTATATAAGTACACGGTTTTTCCTTTTTCCTTTTTCCTTAAATTTTTCTGTCGGAAAGATTAATGTTACGATAAGGTACTAAAAGAAGAGCTGAAAAAACGAGTACAAAATAAACAGGTAGTAGTAGCGAACTTTAAACGAAATTGATAGCTTTTAAAGCCCGATCAAGTATCTTGAAATCACATATTAAAAAACTCGTATCTGTTAGATGAGGCTTAACAGTTGCAAACTGGAAACGCTGAG